>CAJUYG010000004.1:1216548-1234939 GCA_910591675.1 Galerucella calmariensis | reverse complement strand
TTTTTTTTAAAAACGACGAGCGACAAATTTTTAATTATGGTAATGAATTAGCGACAAATTATGGTAATATCAGTTCTTTCTAAAAATTGAGAGATAAAAAGTGGTTCTGCTAGCTTAATATCAACCTAACAGAACCATGGTTTTTTTTTAAAAAACGTCGAGCGAAAAATTTTTAATTGTGGTAATAAATAAGCGATAAATTAGCGAAAAATTATGGCATAATCAAAAATTCAAATTTCCTAAATGGTTCTGCTAGGTTGAAGGAGGTCCATTTCGTAGCCTCCAACCAGTAATAAGACTGGCATGTATGAGTTGTTAGTGGGAAGAGGGTCATATTTTTTACAATTTCGCTCTTTTCACTCATAAAAAGTATGGGCAAAGGGCGCAGAGGCGAGAGGCCGATTACTGGTTGAGGGGCGGCGAACTAGCTGTTTTACTCTGGAATATGGAAGTTTGCTACTTTCGGAATGTGCAATGACAAGTGAGAGAGAAAAGTCATCGACAAAATTTGTTGCAGACTTCTATCCGGCGAACTAACTGTTTTACTCTGGAATATGGAAGTTTGCTACTCTCGAAATGTGCAATGACAAGTGAGAGAGAAAAGTCATCGACACAATTTGTTGCAGACTTCTATCTGTAAGACATCAGAAAACCGTCATAGAAAAATATTTTTGATTTCTATGATGTAAAAAAAAAATTCGTTCCCCAAATTTGCCGCCCCCAAAATCTGCCGCCCAAGGCTCGAGCCTGCTCAGCCTGTTGGTAAATCCGCCACTGGATACTTACATATTTCTATATATCTATCTCTTCTCCGTTTTTCCTTTTTCATCTCCCCTGGAAGTATATACCTATGTCGCGTTTTAATATAGGTTTTCGTGAAGTCAGTCTACTTGTTTATTGTAGTTGTGTTTAATCTCCGTTGTTTGAATTGGACTATTTCAGATTTGATCAACGGTGATCTGAAGTCACAATTTGAATCTTCAAGTATTGGTAACAGTATTGTATTTTGCTTTATTAATAGGGCAATTTATGGGTGTGTTTATCAAATATTTGAATACTTTTACCTTCAATGTTTCTTTTCTTGTAAAGTTGAAATCAAAGTGAAGATTATTTATTTTATAATTTTGAGTGCCTAAGGCCTAGTATGCTAGAGTCATCAGCATAACTGAATGAAAACTTTACAAGAAAATAACAAGCATTTTATGTGTATTACCTAACACCGAGCCTAACACATATCTTTCCAAACCATTATTACTGTTGCACGAATATTTATTAGTTACTGTGGAAGTTTCTTTTTCCCTTCATCGTTTTGTTTTCTGCTTTAAAACAATTTGATAGAAAACACAAAATATTTATACATAGTTGTGTTTGACCTTCTTCATGTCCTTTCTTTATGTTTCATACTTATTTTGTCAAGTCGTTATACAACAAGTAAATAATATCTGGGTACTTAAGATCTTTATTTTGTGGCTTTATTGGTGTATTTATATTAGCACGGAAGTCAATGCAGATGGTGTATGTGGTGTAGATTATGGGAATGATCTTTGCCTACACTTACTAGCATATTTATTATTTGATGATTTGATATTATGATTAAGAAGAGAACCAATTCATGTGTCGTATATGTTCTGTTCAATTAGTTTAATCATACAGGTAGAAACTGTAATCACGTTAACTTGGTACGTTTTTTCGTTTACTTTAAATATCTGTTTTTTTTTTCAGTGCAATCGTTTATTGAGGTGGTGCCCCTCGCCAGACTGTAGTAACGCTATTAAAGTCCAGTATGTAGAGCCACACAAAGTAACATGTAAATGTACTCACTCGTTTTGTTTTGCTTGTGGGGAGAATTGGCATGACCCTGTGAAATGCCACCTTTTAAAAAAGTGGATCAAAAAATGTGATGACGATTCAGAAACTAGTAATTGGATAGCCGCCAACACCAAAGAATGCCCCAGGTGTAATGTAACAATAGAAAAAGATGGAGGATGTAATCATATGGTGTGCAAAAATCAAAACTGCAAGGCAGACTTTTGTTGGGTGTGTTTAGGTCCATGGGAGCCTCATGGTAGCTCTTGGTACAACTGTAATAGGTATGATGAAGATGAAGCTAAAGCAGCAAGAGATGCACAAGAAAAATCTAGATCAGCTCTTCAGCGCTACCTATTTTATTGCAATAGATATATGAACCATATGGCATCGCTGAAGTTTGAGCACAAATTGTATGCCTCGGTTAAAGAAAAGATGGAAGAAATGCAACAACATAACATGAGTTGGATAGAGGTGCAGTTTTTGAAAAAAGCTGTAGATATATTATGCCAGTGTAGGCAAACGTTGATGTACACATATGTATTTGCCTACTACTTGCAAAAGAATAACCAGTCTGTGATTTTTGAAGATAACCAAAAAGACCTCGAGAGTGCCACCGAAACGTTATCGGAGTATTTGGAGAGGGAAATTACGTCTGAAAATCTTGCCGATATTAAACAAAAAGTTCAAGACAAATACAGGTAAATATAAATTATCTGGTACAAATCAATTTTCCACACATTTGTAAAATGTATATTTTTTGTGGAAGCCACTCCATTGTGAACTAGAGGGGCGATAATTGAAAATTTCTCTTTCCACTTTTGATAACCTGTAGCGATTATTTTCAACTTATTTTATTTCGTGAGTTTAAGGAGAGTTTGAAATAGTTATTTTCCTAACTAGTGCGGAAAGTGATACTTTCCCGCACACGACTGCAGTTGACCCGAACGACGCGAAGCCGAGTTCGGGCAAGCAGGCAAGGGCGGGAAATACACTTTACGTATGAGTTAGGAACATTATTTTTTCTACGATCGTATATACAGAAAAGTATACCAACGCATTTTTCAAAAGTTATTTTATTTCAACAATCATATACAAAACTTTAACCAAAAACTTTTATTATTATTATAAATATTAATATTAGAAACACAATTTGTTGCATACTGTAAATTACTTAAAGTTGCCGGTCCAGTGGAGTTATTTGATGTTAACTGGTAAGTAGATGACGTCGAGGAGGATGGCATAGGTTGCAGGTCACATAAAGATGACGATGAATGTGACAGCAACAGTTTCAAGTCATTTGTAGATAAAAGAATTTTATTTGATATATTTTTCTTATATCAATCTCGGGCGGTTTGATAGTTGTTTTATGACACTACTTTAAAGAATGTACAGGGTTATATCCAAATATCTTCATTATTTTATATTTTCAAAAAATTAAAAATGCAACAAAATGCTAGAAAAGATGTAGATTTTATTTGATGGACTATTTATTCACCTGTTGTAACAATAGTTATAACTTCCGAAGTGAAAAACTATCTAATAAGGTCAACATTTGCATAATTTTACTTTCCCGAACTAGTGCGGGAAAGTGACACTTTCAAAACTAAAATGCGTGCGGGAAAGTGCGTTAGAAGGCACGGTCGTAGAAAAATGAATTGTTTGTCTTTTTTAGGTATTGCGATAGTCGTAGAAAAGTTTTATTAGAGCATGTTCACGAAGGCTACGAAAAAGAGTGGTGGGACTACAATGAATAAACAGGTGCAGTACATCCGTTCCTCCGTAACTAGTATTTTAGTATTCATAGATCTTGATACTTAGTTACCTCATGAGAAGAAACAGCAAACAAACTTGATTTTACAGTGTGTTATTAGTTTAATGATAATTGTGAGTTTTTTATTTATTTTTTATAGTCTAATTTTTGGATATTTACTTTCGGGAACACAAAATATACCTCAGTTGATAGTTATCTATATTTTGGAAAATCCTCTGAATCATATTTTTCTTAATATTTGGGAACATATTTACTAAAAACTTCATACTTTTTACTTGAAAGTGTAAATAATTTATATGTATATTTGTATAGAATTGAAAATATATTTTTATTTAAAAAAGGTGAATTTCAACATCCCTGTTTTGGAATATTATGCCAAAATTAATATATCTCAGACATGGTTCTTGAAATTTATTGTAAATGAAAAAAAAAACGAAAAGTATTGAATTGAATTATTGTTTTTATACAGGGTGATTAATTAAGAATGTCCAATCTCTGAACTGTAGATTCTAGACCTCAAAATATGATGATTCTGCTCAACATGCCTTATGAAAATATTGCTGGTTTCCGAGATACGGGGTGCTGATTTTAGCAATAACTTTTTATGTTTTCACAATTTCTCTTTGAGCATTTGCTTTGAAGTTTTTTATTTTTGTTTACAAATTAATTGTGAAAACCTGAAAAATTATTGCGAAAATCAAAATTTAAATTTAAACTTTAAACACACCGTATCTCGGAAACTAGCAATATTTGCATAATGCATGTTGAGCAGAATCATCATATTTTGAAGTCTAGAATCTACAGTTCAGAGATTGGACATTCTTAATGAATAACCCTGTATATATAAAACATTACAAAGCCATTTTAAATCCTGACAGATCTTTTTACAGTCCAATTCAACGCACATTCAACGTCTTGTCTTATGTTATACTTTCATGTAACCATAACTCCTTCCTTGCACTGTAATGGCTCTTACCAAAGATTACCGAATAAAAATATAAGATGTTCCACTCCAGGGCGGTTTGGTTCAAGTTGCTGTCCCAAACGGACGCCGCTCTCATAAATTATGTTCACGCCTCGCTTTTGTAGTCAATAACGAGACCGGTAAATACCAGATAAGTTCGAAAAGCTTATTTTATTTTAAGCTATACAGAGGTTTATTTTTAAATGTTAATTATTTCGAAAAATGTTCGGGATATGAATTTGAAAAGGTAAGTAAAAAATAAACTTGAATTTTGAAAATGAATCAAATCACAGTTTTTATCCAGCATCTTAGTAATTTTGTGATACTTATTGACAATCTAGCAGATATTTATGACAAATTCAATTAAATATACTCATTAGCCACCAGAATAATAGGGCCACTAAATCTTAAATTTTGATCTTTAAATAACACGTATTTTTTGGATTGACAAGGTTAAAACAGTAAAAAGAGAAGCAGCTGCAGGATACCTTTATAAATGTTGTAAAATACTAAGTTTGGAGTTTGGTTTATAGGTTAAATTTAATCTATTGTCTTTCAAATTTTTCAATATACATTTGAGAGTAAAATATATACGGACTCTGGTATAGAGACTTGCATAATATATGAAAAGAAATTGATAACATGGATGATGAGAAGAAAATTTAGTAAATTCGTTCAAAAGGGTCCACTTCCCCTTTGGTTAGCTATAGAATTAAATTTTTGTGTTTTCTTGCTTAATGTACTTGTTTATATAATATCCTTATTATAAAAATAAATCCGTAATTTTGTATAAGCAAATATTACAAAATATTTAGTGTTTAAGCTTTGCTATTAAAGAGAAAAATATTAATATGACTTTTTGCTCATTTCAACAATTTATTAATAAGTTTAAAAAATCTATACAACATAAATATAAAAAACGAACAACCAATGAACACCGTTCTAAAATAACAGCGCTTGACGGGCGACGTCCCGCATAATATGCCAAATTAAATGCAAGTAAGGACGTAGCAACGTACTGTACCATCCAAGTCACCAGCGGCATCGGTGCTTTACGCGATAAATTTGAACTAGTGAAACATCTTATATTTTTATTCTGTAATCTTTGATCTTACTAGGATATTATTAGGTGAGCTATTTGGCCATACATTTTATTGGAAGCCAACATGTTAACACCTGATACCTCCAGTAGCAGTGGATTGTTTATCATTTGCCCAAGTGGCTTTTTTGCTATTTCACTATACAAATTTATTTATCAACGCCATTCAGTGTTATAGTTATCTTAAAATAATATAATAGGCATTATTAAGTTCTATTGTTTGGAAGTTGAAAAAGTAGCTGGTCTCAGTTTGCTGAAAAAAATTTTGTCGAGCTATATAAAAACTTTTCTTATATGTATGTATGTATGTATTTTGGGGTGACATCCACTGAGACCTAAAAGATCTATTGTGTCCCCTTACTCCTACTCAGTTTCTGAGGAGAGTCTCAGAAACTAGTAGTTCCTTTAGTCCTATTTCCCGGGGGAATTTTAGGATGTCTGCAGGCTTCAACTTAGGTAAATGTTCCTCTTCTATCCAGTAATCTCCCAGGTGCTGTGCTCTAGGATTCTGAAGTGCTGTGCAGCTGGAAAGTATGTGGATGGAGGTTTCTTCTTCCATTCCACAAAATCTGCATTCTTCTTCCTCCACTATTTTGAGCTGTTAAAACTCTTAGCGCAGTTTTACTTTGACTTATGCATTCTTTTGATCTCAACAGGTTGTAGTCACCCAGAAGAGTCTTTGACTGTATAAGTCCTACTAGATCTTTCCAATAGTCAGATCTTCTCTTTTTCTCGGCTTTACTTATTTCTTCCAATATTACATTGGGGCTGATTCCTCAAAATTTCAGTCCCTCTCTTTGTTAGTTCATCTGCTATTTCATTTCCTTCTATTCCAGTGTGTCCTGGAATCCATAGTAAGGTGACTATATTGTTCTCGCCTAGTTCATTGAGTTTGTCTAGGCATTCCCACACCATCTTGGAACTGATTACACAAGAGCTCAGTGCTTTAATGGCTGCTTGACTATCTGACATTATGATAATCATTTGTCTTTTGTATCCTTTATCAGCATTGAACTGGACGTGGATTTCCGCTTGAAAGATACTTGGGATTTTTCCCAAGCTTTCAGAGTGTTTGGTTCCTGGCCCGAACACTCCTATCCCAGTTCCTTCTATTGCTTTTGAGCCGTCTGTGTACCATTGAATGGCATTCTTTCCAAGTCTGGTAATGGTATTTGGATCCCATTCCTTCTTGTTGCTTAATTCCGTAAAGAATTTCTTTGAAAAGTTATACTTTTTCATCATACCGTCTTGTGGCATGTCCCAGGTTGTCTGATTTCTAAGAAGTGAGGAGGTGTTTTTTTTAATGATTCCCTCTCTACTTAGTCTGTATCTTGTTCTTTCTGCAACGCTTTCCACTACCAAATGTAGAGGGGTGAGGTTGAGAGTCACTTCCATGGCTGCCGTTGGGCATGTTCTCATTGCTCCTGTAATGCATATACAGGCTAGTCTTTGAATTTTGGAGAGGTTTTCTCTCGTCGTCAATAGGCTAGTTCTTTCTTATATTATTTAGTACCTATACTATTTATGTGCAGGCGAATTAATTGCCAACGAAAGTCTTTTTATATTTTACTACAATGAATTGAATTTATCTTGTTACATATTATTTATTAAACTTACATATTCTATTTAGAGGAGAGGAACAGCCCCGGTTTTCTTCATTAGGTAAATGATTGTATAATTAAAGGTAAAGAAAATTCGGAAAAACTGGATAATTGTTTTTAGCTACTAGAACGATCTTGATATTTTTTTTCATTTTTGGGGGTGATCCGCTCTTCTAATTGCTGTTGTAATGTCTACAATTGTTGATTTATTCTTTATTTGGTAGCGATACCAATTTTACATTTAAATATATTTCTTTATACAATAGTTTGGTTGATTTTTATATGAAATTTTATTTGGTTTATATTGTTTATCCATAATTGTAAATACAAGGATTTGAGTGAAAACAATTATTGCTCACGAAGGTTAGCTTTGACAATCAAATATTCCTATTCAAGCTGTAATTTTAATACATTTCGATAGTAATTGAGTTCCCCAGATGGAAAAATATGATTCGTTTATTTAGTTATATTTAATCAGAATTCTAAGGACTGTTTTAGTCAAAAGTTTTGATATTTAAAAATAATGAGTCAATTCGTTTTTGAAAAATATTCTTGAGATGAAAATAAGACGATAAAATTTATATAATTGAAAAAACTAATCTTGCTTTTCTGTAGCTTAAGTAAAATCTCAACGCTGTAAATTTCGAAGTATGCAATATCACTATATTGTACATATGTGTTCATATTGAAAATATTATTAATAAATGTATAAATTTTTATAATAATGTCGTTCATTTCTAATGTTAACTGAATTTCAAATGTACAATTGCTTAACGAGATTTTTTAATATTAAAAACTCGAAACCTAATTGCCTTGATGGACGAAATGTTTCAATAATATTACCAGACGCATGTTTGAATATTAAACTGTTACATTCACAAACAGTAGACGAATATGAGATGTGAAAGTACTTCCTTACAATGACCACTATACTCTATTTCTTAATGTCTGACAGCACAGTAGCCTCATTAAATATTCAAATAGAAATTTATCTTTTACAGAGTGATCCTAAGAATTTTACAAGTAAATACTAAAATTCTAATGCAAAACAAGTAGGTGTCTGTATTGGTTATCTATACATCCCTGTTTCAGCTCAAAATACAATATGGTAATAAAACTGTACAATGCCAGATAAACGATAAATATTGCGGCAGTGGCGGAGATTACGATATTAGTTTATTCTGCTTATTTAATTAGATTCGGTCGACATTACAGTTGAAATAAAATTCATTCGTTCAGGCCTATCAACAAGTTACATTTTCATTTTTATTAAATTAAATTAATTAAAGAAAATATAGTTTAATTTTCATAATTCAAATTTATTGACAATGAATTAATGTATGTCAAGTAAAGTAAACATACCATTTATAGGAAATATAAAATTCAATCTATAGTATCATCCTCTTCGCTGGCCATGGAATCATCCGAAGAACATTCGACCATTTGTGTAAAATACTCTTCAAAAACATCTGCAGTCATTTCTTCATGATAGTCTTTGGATGATGTTAACTGAAACTCCAGTAAACCACCTTCAACAAACCCTTGATTGCATCCAATATGCGTTATTATTAGTCCGCGACCTTTACCGATAGGAGTTTTCAGTCCAGTAGGTAAACCTTCTATGAAAGCTTGACGATTGGTTTTAATACTTTTGTCCTGCCATATTTTTTTCACTGAATGTTGTTTGTAAGCTAAGCACGCTCTTACACTTTACTGGGGTGAAACTTGAAGACATTTTTCACAACACAGTTAACACTTATGGAACGTAAGCGACTCTGAGCAAAACAAATTATACAAATTTGGGCGAGACCAAGTTTCACCGTATATACCTGCAAAATTTCTAAGTAGTCATTAGGACAATCCCTAGTAGGACCCTATTGTAATGTTTCTTGGAAATTATCAAGTTGTTTTAACTAACCGAATTTAGATTCATATTACCTTTATATATCAGATCGGGTATAAAATTAAATAGTAATTAAATTCCTTAGATGAACGGTGACGCTTATGGTTTACTACCTGACTAGCATCTGTGACCTTTTCGCGTGCTGTCAGACAATAAGAAACAGACTATAGAAGAAAAATTAATTACCCTTTTTGCCACCCGCTTAATTAGAGATTATCAAAATTTTCGCCAAGGTATATCGTAGATCTGTGCCTTCAATAATCGGTTATAGAAAAAATAATATTGATAAACGAAAAAAAGCTGCGGGGAAATAATGTAAGTGAAAAACTAGTTCTGGCTGGCTATACAGAACTAGTATTTTTGGTGAAATCATCCTATTTTCGTCGCAAGAAATACAGTCTTTGTATTTTGAATAAACATAATTTTCGTATGTATTTTGTGAGTGACTAAAGGACAAATTAAGTCTTCAATTCCTATTTAAAGATCATCAGTTCGTTTATAGAGGTAATAATTTTATTTGATTAAATATGTAGAATTAAAATTGGTAATTCAAGCAAATTACAAAGATTTTAGCACATATGAAAAAAAAATGTATAGTATATGATCTGCTCTAGAAAGTTATTTATATAACAATGAATATAATTTAAAATTATCATTGTTGAAAATTCTATGGAATTTAGAATATGAAAATATATAGATAATGCCTTCAGTAAACTTTTTAAAAAAAAATGTATATAAAAAAATATGTATATTTTAATATGCAGTATGAGCAATTTTGAGGTGGTGCAAATATTAGAATAGTCAAAAGGTGGATAACTTTTCAACCGTCAGTAAAATCAGTTTTCAGTTCAACTTTTGAAGCTTATTTTATCATAATACATTCGCAACTCGGTTTTCCTTTAATACCAGTTAAAGAGAAAAAGTAAATCAAGATTATGAATGTTCTAACTCAAAAGTCGTTGTGGTGTAATAAAGTACCTATAGCACCTACTTTTTAACATTCTTATTTTGTATCATTTGATTAATATCCACTTTTTGATCTATTATATATTTTGTACCCAACTTGAATCTTCCTAGTTTCGTGATAAAAGTTATTTTTTTTGCATCACTTGAGAGCTATTTATATTAATGTGATTTGAGTACTTGCCTAAATTTGTTTTATGGTGTGTTTCTTGACTACCACTTGTACATTTTTAGTTGAACAAAAACTGGCAGGCTCAAGGTACTGACAAAGAGGTTGTGATAGGCATCTGGGATATAAGATATAATTGAGTAATCATGAAAAATCTGTAACTTTCGTAGAATAATACAACTACTATGAATATATCTTTGTCCTAGGAGGATCACTGTAAAGATTATACAATAAATATTGTAATGCCACCTACATCTTTGTCAATTTTAAAAGGTTTTCAAACAAAACTATAAATTTTGTGACCTTTGCTATAAAAGTTAAACTTGAAAAATCAAAAATGTCAATAATTTAGTAGCAAATGTTTTGATTGAAAATCTTTTTCTGTAAATTTTTGCAGTCAATTTACAAATTATTGTTTTTGTGTTATATATTTAAACTTGTACAAATTATAAATATTTTAAAAATTGATACCTAACCGTTTTTGTTATTCCTTAAAATCCGAAATTATATTCAGTGAAAGAAAAATCATAGTAAAGAAGGAAATCATCGCCTTAGTTAAAAAGGTAAGTAATACAGTTAATTCAAATATTCAAAAAATTAAATAGGTTAATTGTTATTCTTACTATTATACTATATACAGTGTGGAAACCACTTATGGAATAAAATTCTTTAAGTCATTATTTTAGAAAATTATAAAAAATGTCAAGACACGTCAACTTTTGAATTGAGTTGTGCGTTATGTAAACATAAATTTAAATGTACAGGGTGATTCACGCAAGTATGCCATAGTCGGTGTTGTTTTTTTAATGAAACACCCTGTATATTTGCATATTTTTGAGATCCTCTTAATGAACCGATTCCAACAAACTAAATAATGTATGGTCAATTATGAATTATACAGGGTGAAATTTTAAAATTAATAATTTATTACACTTGAAATATTGGTAGGTACTTTTTTAAATTAGCTAAATATGGATTTATCGAATATCTAAACTAACTAATTATTAGACGTATTTGTATATTAAACAAAACCTGCTACGCCCATGAATTTTATCATAAATACCTAAAAACGCCAATAATTAGACAAAATCTGTAAATAATGTGGATTGTTTTGTATTCTGTCAGTTGTTGATGGGTTGACAGTTTATACTGAAAAGGTAAAATATTTGTCAAACACTCTTTCCCTGACGACATAACAATGAAATATTTAACTGAGACTCACCGAATTGAGATTTTAATGATGATCGAGTACGGGGATAACTGCAGAAGTCAAGTTGAAGTGGCAAACTTATTTAATCCCAGGTATCCCGAATTTCCCAATATTTCACAAATTACTGTGTCTAAAATTCATGCACAATTCAGAGAACTTGGACATGTCAAACCATTGAAAAGAAAACCATACTTCGTTGAAGATGATGATTGTTAAGTGTCGAAGAGAATCCAACTTCAATTACACGTCAAATTGCCCGTGAAAATAATGTTAGTCATACAACTGTTCTAAGATGTCTTCATAAAGAAAAACTTCATCCCTACAAATTAACTTTTGTGCAGGAGTTAACAGAAGACGATCCAGATCGTAGAATGGATTTCTGTGAAAGATTGATGAATAAGCTGAACAAAAATGAGATAGCTCTTGGTACCATTCTTTTTTCTGACGAATCAACATTCACATTGAATGGAGAGGTAAACCGACAGAACTGTAGATATTGGTCAGCAGAGAATCCTAATTGGATGCGTGAGACACATATTCAGTACCCTCAAAAGGTGAAGGTTTGGTCCGGTACCATAGGCGACCATATTATTGGTCCTATATTTATAGATGGAAATGTGACAGCTGAAAAATATTCAATTATGCTTAGAAATGAAGTTATTCCTGCGTTGCCAAACTTATATCCCAATGCAATAGATTCTAGCTTACCGAATGAAAATGTTTGGTTTCAGCAAGACGGGGCAACACCCCATTATGCTTTAATGGTAAGATTAGATGAAATCTTCCCCAATAAATGGATTGGACGAAGAGGTACTATTGAGTGGCCAGCTAGATCACCAGACCTTATGCCGTTAGATTTTTTTTCTGTGGGGTTATCTCAAGAACAAAGTATTGCAACACAACCAACTAGCATTGTAGACCTCAAAGACAGGATAACTACAGAAATACGTAATATTTCACCTCAAACTTCAAACAAAGTTAAGGAGGAGTTCTATAGGAGACTGTGCTATTGCCAACAACTAGGTGGAGAACAATTTGAGCATTGATTTTAATGTATTAAAATCAAATACATCAGGTATTTTATGTATGTGTTTAATAACTGTAAATATAAAAATTTCACCCTGTATAATTCATAATTGGCCATACATTATTTAGTTTGTTGGAATCGGTTCATTAAGAGGATTTCAAAAACATGCAAATATACAGGGTGTTTCATTAAAAAAAACAACATCGACTATGGCATACTTGCCTGAATCACCCTGTACATTTAAATTTATGTTTACATAACGCACAACTCAATTCAAAAGTTGACGTGTCTCGGCTTATTTTATAATTCTCTAAAATAATGACATAAAGAATTTTATTCCATAAGTGGTTTCCACACTGTATATCGCACGTAATGTGAAATGGCCCGCAAGATCTCCCGATTTTATCCATCATGCTGCAATGTGTTCCAGACGAATTTATTGGCAGGTTAATTATATATAAGATAATCATTTATCCTTTTACCCTAAGGTGTCGGATTTGGCAGCTTAAATCATTGTTTAATTGGAACATTTTTACCTACTTTAAATTTTCTATTTTTATTCTTTATCAATTATTTTGTAAACAATAAATTGTCATAAATAGTTTCTTCCTTCCTGTGCCACTCTGAATTCATATGCTATACATTTTGGTATCAGCACAAGGGAATTCATTCTTAATATACAATTTTTTCCATATAGTCCTCCATTAAAAACGTTTATTTGAGTCGTAGGTATGATAGAGAGCAGCAAAATATTTACAACGCATTGTTTAGACTTAATTGATCGCATAAATAATTGAAGTTTCATTATTCACACTTATTCTATTAGTCTAATTAGAAATTCCGTAAACTGTATAGTTGACAAAGAAGGAAACCGAAAAATTAAAAAAAAAACGTCTTATATTTTTAAAACCATTATTATATACCTACACGTCCATTTTCAGTTATCATAAGTAAGTAGCTAATAACGATTTACAAAGAATAGGGGCCTTAAAGACCTTGTATAGTTAACAAATAGGATAAACAGTTTTAAACTTATAACCATTGTTAAACAATGAGACATAGTGACCGCTGCGTAAGTGCTTTTTAAATCGGGCAAGGCTCCAATATGTGTTAAAAAAGTTCTGTGCTATTTTCAACGTTTTTCTTACGAATTTCTTATTTTCTATGATCGAGGATACGATACCTGATGAATTTTCATTCATCAGTATATTTTTAAATACTTTTTCCAACCTCAACATAATGATCAGGTGAGTTTATTAATAAATCCTGATGAATGTTTGAAAAATTATAACTTGCTAAAATTCTAAATAATTTATTAAAGAAAATAACTTTTGTTTTAATTATGACTAATAAGATTGTTGTTGACAAATTTAAATAAAACTTTATATTCAGTTCAAACAGCCTGTTAGATTGTTTGGAAGCATTGGGGTATGACAATCTAACAATTTTTGCTTTTGCCTACGTGTTGCTGCTTCGCTTTTTTATAATATTACCTCCTAAACAGTATCTTTATTGGGATTGTATTGGTTAGTACTAAGAACAAATTTTCCTACTTTTAAGTGCAATAGAGACTTGTAATTCCCATTATTATGTCCGGTTCCTAAGACATGATACAAGAAAATACAAATATTGGTCCTTATTTGTTTTTTTGCTATAGAGTGTACATACCTATTTCTTTAAGAATAATAAAAAGAGTTAATTGAAGTTTTTGTTTGAAATTGAATGCAGGGTTGTTAAATTTCCAGTACATCATTCCATATTTTGGAAAGCATCATCAACTTTTATTTGACACTATATTTAGACATTATATTTTTTTATTCAACCCCGAATTCAGCAACATGTAGCACAGTATATACAGGGTGTTTCATTGGGAAATGGCATAATTTTAACTGTAGATCGCTATCACTTTGGTGCTCCCAAAAACCTATAAGTATTTAATGTATCTTCTGCACTTTATAACCAAGATACAGGGTGTTTTATAAATTTATCCTATTTCTTTCGAAATTCATAACATCCAAGTTACCCTGTATATTATTTTGAAATTTGGTACACGTAATAACCATTACCTAGAAACTCCATCAAAAGCATTTCCAAAAAGATAATGCAGGTCCGGCTTAACAAAAAATTTCAAAACTCTTCTTTCTTAAAAACAACACCCTGTATATAGATTTTTTTAATTGCTCTTTATAATTGGAAAGATTATAAAAAATCGAATTTACTATTAATGTATCTAGAGGTGCATCCTAGAAATTCAATTGAGTTTACGAGTACAGACCACTAAAAAATGTGATTACAGGGCCGTACTTAGAAATACTCATTCAATATGTTTCGAATACTTCGAACACCTTGTATAAGGATATGTATCTGGGAACTATGCACTTCTACATTTAGAATAACAAGAGTAAAATATGAGAAATAAATTGATAAGTACTGCAATTTTTGTAGGTTAGACTTGCTTCGTTTAGACAATGTTGTTAGAATTTCAGGTCAATTGATAAAATTAATAAAAATATCTCCGAGAATGTCCTAAGTACGGCCCTGTAATCACATTTTTTAGTGGTCTGTACTCGTGAACATACAAACTCTCTACCAAAACGTGCAAAAATTATTACTTTGACGGTAAATTTTTGGTAGTAAAATTGTCTGCGGAAAAATGAAAAGGAAATAGAAGATTCGATTTTTTATACTCTCTCCAATTATGAAGAACAATTTAAGAAAAATCTATATACAGGGTGTTGTTTTTAAGAAAGACGAGTTTTGAAATTTTTTGTTAAGCCGGACCTGCATTATCTTTTTGGAAATGCTTTTGATGGAGTTTCTAGGTAATGGTTATCACGTGTACCAAATTTCAAAATAATATACAGGGTAACTCGGAAGTTATGAAGTTCGAAAGAAATAGGATACATTTATAAAACACCCTGTATCTCGGTTATGAAGTGACACATTAAATATAGGTTTTTGGAAGCACTAAAGTGATCCCCATCTACAGTTAAAGTTAGTCCCTCTCCCAATGAAACACCCTGTATGTAAAAAAATCTGAAAGCGAAAATGATATCCCCGTATAAAACCTTGTCCAATAATCAATTTATCAAATTTTCGTTTGCTTTTCATCTGAGCTTTTCAATAACGCAGGGACGTATATAAGGGGGGCTTTTAGGGGCTCAAACCCTCCCTATAGAAAATACAATAAAGGTACAATAATTTTTTATTAGCATACTGCCGCAATATGAGTATTCATCGGGATGTGGCAATAGAAATAGATTCCTCAACAATTGTGAATAATTTGAAGAGGTTAAATTTACTTTTGTGAGATTGATTTTCTGTTTTAATAAAAGCTTCAATTTTCAATCATCTATCACTTTTTAAAATAGGTGTTCCCAAATTAATATACAGGTAACATCTCGGCTGGTATGGGAATGCGGCGAAGAACTTAGAAGACTGGCGACTCGGAACAGTGTAACACTGGAGTGGGTCCTAGGTCACAAAAGAATCGCTGGAAATGAAAAAGCTGACGAACTTTCAAGAGCAGTCAACACTGATGAACGGACCCAAACCATCTGTGGGCATCTCCAGATGCTCCACTAGGTCATGGTTAAAAGGGTGGGTAAAAGAACAATCCCTAAAGCTCTGGAAGAATACGCCCAGGCAAACACATGGGAAGAAATTTATAAAAGAACTATCAAAAAAAGTAGCAAAAGAACTGCTCTCAATGAGCAGGAGCAGACTACGCACCATAACGGGGCTTCTCACGGGGGACTTTCCCACAAAGGAGCACCTGAACAAAATAGGGCTGTATAACGGAGACCTCACATGCAGGAGATGCAAAAAGGACACTGACACAGCTCTACACATATTATGCAACTGTGAGACGCTGGACCACAGGAGGCAAAAACTAAATGGAAGACCCCAAATGACTCCAGAAGACTTCTACAACCAGCCAGTAAAGAACCTGTATGAACTAATACAGGGAACGGATTGGCTGAATAGGCTGTAGTCAGAATGTTAGGAGAATCCACAATAAGCCCAAGAGGCTGAGGTGGTGCCGGCGAAGGGACGGCTCCTTTAAAAAATATATATACATGGTTATAACAATTTTTATTACTCTATGGTTATAACCATTTCAGCAGAAGGGGGAGAAACGAAAAACGATGTTTAAAAATACTTTTAGATGTAGCCAAGTCAAACAAATATTTAAAAAAAATCTTAACATTATTTCTTGAACTTGTAAAATTGCTTTAGGCCGTGGCACTCGATTTTTTTTGCCTTAGGCGGCGCCTTCAATAAAGCTTTCCTCTTCTAAACCTATCAGATGAAAAAAACCAAAACCCTCCCCATGTAAAAGCTATAGCTACGTGTCTGCAATAACGTATTTTTATCACCCACAAGCTTTTATAGTCGGAGTTAACATTTGCAAAACATGTTGCTTAACATTCTAGTTATTCAATTAACTTTCGTTGTAATGAAAAGTTTTTTGGATGTTTATGTTGGTTGGAACGTACGTCAAGTATGAATTACGTTCTGACTTTATTTCACCTTGGTACTTATTGGTAAATTGAAATTGTACAGTACGACTTAAACTGGTAATTATGTATTTTATACAATAAAAATATATTGTTTACATCATGAAGCAACGAAGGGCGTTAAATCATGTGTTAATCAAATGTGTGAACTATGGCACAAAGAAACCTTTTGCCACTTTTAAAAATTACTCACTATAATTTAATAATAATTAATAACATATTACATATACGTGATATTTACATACATTTATATTATTATTCTTTTTGATAACCCGTGCATACCATTGGGTCACAATCATGGTTAGGTAATTTATTGTCCACCTAACAAATCGGTGGTTTTGTTGTGGTGTTAGATTTATGTGAATTAAACACCTATCACTTGTATAATAGGTAATAATACCGGAAATGAAAAGTAATTAAAAGACAATTTAGATTTACAAAAATTAGGCGATAACAACATTTTTCTAGGAGTGATTTATACGTTTATATTTCAAATAAAAAAAAGTGACAAAATTATACAAATTTTGACTACATTCACACCTCTTTGGTCGACTATTTCTTCTCAAAACTACAATTTATTTCATGGTAATAAGTCAAGACAGTATACAGAGTGAGACTATGGAGTATCGACTGCTGTAGACTGGAATAATATTAATAATAAGTAGAAAGCGACCGGTAGAATTATATAGTGTGTCCCGGTACTCTTTCCTAATTGGCTTAGGTATATATGCATCAATACTACTGTAATCATAGTTCACATATAGACGATTTTCTTTAATTTTGTGAAAAGTGATTTATAAACCATAAATAAATATTACTTTTGTTCGAGAAAATCTTTTAAGTTAACGTGAATTTAAAAATTTACAATTGCTTTTAGACAAAAGTATATTTAATAAATCTTTTTATATCCATGAATGAAGAGATTCGTTTTTTTATAAAATGAAGCGGCTGTAAATCATTTTTGGAAATTTTTAATAACGCTAATGACGAAAACAGTACTATTTATCAACCACAATAATCACGATATTTGAATACGCCATTACTAAACCATATTTACGTTAAGACAACAACAACTAATACGGATTTACGACATCTAATTAAGTAAGTGTAATTTATTAGAGATACAAACAACAGTACGATAAAAGAACATTTATGAGACGTATTTTGAAAAGAGTTGATAAAGTTTGTCCAAAATCAATTGCAATTGATGGAAATCTTACTGAAAGAACTGGGATAGGAGTGTACGGGCCAGGACCAATAACTCTGAAAGTGTGTATCATTCAAGCGGAAATTCACGCTAAAAGAAAGTGTGCCCAGTTCAATGAGGAAGGCAAAGGATTATCATAATGTCGGAT
>CAJUYG010000004.1:1136436-1216538 GCA_910591675.1 Galerucella calmariensis | reverse complement strand
TATCAGCTCCAAAGTAATATTAGAAGAAATAAGCAAAGCTGAAAAAAAAGAGAAGATCTATCACTAAAACTACACAATCACAAAGCTTAAACGCTATCGGAACACCAACAGAGTCAGTAAGCAAGAGGTAAACAGCAGGTAAAGTAAAGGAGTGGGAGAAGCGAGGAGAGACCTGGTTTTTTCCCTGTATGCCAAATGTTAACTTGATGATTTAAGGCATTTGGCCTGGTTTTCCCCTGTTCTGGTTCTCTTATCGGATATCTTCAAAACATGGTAATCCATCATCATCTTATCAATCTCTTTCGCCGAGTTATCCGGTTTGTTAATTTTATTGAAGCTCCTCAATATTTTTCACATCTCAATACGCCTGCAAACCATACAAAGAAGAATAATAAAAAAACATTTACATTTTAAGAAATAATACTTTAACAAAAGTAAATTAATTCATGTATTTCAAGGTTTTAAAGTCATAAAGTTATAAATCATACTTATATTTGATTTTTGAAAAACAGCGTTGTATGTATGTATTTTGGGGTGACATTCACTGAGACCTAAAAGGTCTATTGTGCCCCCTTACTTCTACTCAGTTTCTGAGGAGAGTCTCAGAAACTAGTAATTCCTTTAGTCCTATTTCCCGGACGAATTTTAGGATGTCTGCAGGCTTCAACTTAGGTAAATGTTCCTCTTCTATCCAGTAATCTCGTAGGTGCTGTGCTTTAGGATTCTGAAGTGCTGTGCAGTTGGAAAGTATCCCAACTAGCAAAATGGAATTCTAAGGGGACTGAATTGTTGTATAACAGTCGAATAGCGTTGTTTCAAGGACTTTTTGTATTTTATTAAGCTTTTTGTTGCGATAATTTTGTTTTTTAAAGAAAATTGTTGTATTAAATGATTCTATAGTGACTTTTACAATATATCCTATAACGCATTATACGATCATTTCTTTTAAAATGATATAATACCTTATAAGCAAGTTTATACAAAATGAAAAATATCATTTTATAAGACTTTTATACCTTTTGTATAAGAGTTCTATAATAGACTATATAACTAACAGCTACAACATTATAAAATAGTTACTTAAGCTTGTCTTATTGGAGCTGTATAATGTTGTATAATAAATATTGTATAGCATTCAATTGCGTTGCATTATAAAAAACTTTTCAGTTGTATAATGTATAGTTGTATAGTAAATATTCTTCGTTATAAAACAGTTATCGTATACCGTTCCATTTTACAATAAAATATTGTTTAAGGCATTTCATTGGGATAAAAATGTTGTTTTATAAATCGCCATGTTTAAATAAGCAATTCTTATACCGCTATCGCCGCCATTATGAGCATTTGAGTTGGAAACATGAAACTATATTGAAAAATGTGACTTTATCATTATTTAGAGAATTATATTGTGAAAGAATATCCATATGAAGTGGTAAACTATTATAATAATAAAAAAAAGTATTTAAGGATATTCTATTTTATTCTTATTTTTTAAGTATCTACTTGAAACCAGAATTGAAGCGCTTCATTTTCTTGCCAAATATATACCTATAATCTATCAGTAAAATTTGCGGCGCATCAAAATTTGTGCTATTAAACCATCCAAATGAAATTATAATTTTCACTATCGATGTCCGCTCAAGCGGCCCAAGTCGTTTTGATAAGTCTCCATTTCTACAAATGAAATGTATGATGTACGTTCAAGTTGAAATATAATTTGGTTCTGATATTCTTCACTAAAAAATGAAATACTCTTATAAACTGCTAGATGACAAAATGTTTCCAATGTGCTCGAAATAACAGCATTATTAAAAAAATATATTGCATTATACAACCATTTTGTGAGACCTTCATAGTGCCGCTTCAATCCTATTTTATAGATGTGACACACTATTAAATCATTTTATAGTAGCTGTATAAATGATTATAAAACAGTCGATTAAGAGTTGTATAAATGTGTATTAAACAGTCATATAAACTTTTAATATAACTGTTATACAACCAAACAGTTGTATAAAAATGGGCCCTTTTTAGTTGTATAATGATCATTTAATTGTTTTGTAGACCGTTATAAGAATGTTAGTATCTTATAAGATATATCTCGTAGCTGTTTATACAGACCTTATAGAATTTAAATTGCTACTTGGGATGTGGATGGAGGTTTCTTCTTCCATTCCACAAAAACTGCATTCTTCTTCCTCCACTATTTTGAGCTTTTTCAGGTGCCCATTCAGGCGACAATGTCCCGTTAGGATCCCTGTTAAAACTCTTAGCGCAGTTTTACTTTGACTTATGCATTCATTTGATCTCAACAGGTTGTAGTCACCCAGAAGAGTATTTGATTGTATAAGCCCTACTAGATCTTTCCAATGGTCAGATCTTCTCTTTTTCTCGGCTTTTCTTATATCTTCCAATATTTCATTGGGGCTGATTCCGCAAAAGGGTTCAGGCCCCCAGAAAGGTATGTCAGTTGTTTAGAAAGTAAATATTAGAAAATACAGTATATATAGTGTGCAACAGTAGCTAACAATAATGTTTCATTATAAATAACTGTTTTGGTATGTTAATAATGCTACATCAATCGAATTTTTTATTTAAAATGACGCTGAATTAAGTATTTCAGAAAATTTAAAAACTGTTTTAAAACTGATCTATTTTAAGTAAAGTCGCGCAAAGATTAAATGTAGAAAAGCCATTCAACTTAAACTTCTAACAAGAGTAAAACAAATTGTGTGTTTTTTTACGATCACTATCCAGAGTAGTTTTTCTCCATAATTCAACATAAAAACCATGGAAGATGAAATAATAGTATCATGGCTGGAATTTTAATAATACTAATGATTTAACTAATAAGCAAAATCGACAAAGTATCTCAATTACAAGGATCGTATTAAGACCCAATAAATGGAGTATTTATAGAACCTCTCTTTGCCATTCCACTCCCAATGAGACACCCTGTATAAAAATGTATTTACATGTGATGATTTTTCATTTAATTCTATAAATTATAGCCAGGGCCGGAGCTTGAGTTGGAAAGGCCCCGGGGCAAAATACAATTTGGGGCCCCATATTAAAATCACTTGTTATGATTTTCTGTTAATGACGATATTTATTGTTCACAACTTGTAGAAACAGATATTATAATCTGCATGCAATATCCTACATGTAGAATGTTTGCAAATGCTCTTGTGACATTTTGTTACAAAAGCAGAAACTTAAAACTAAAAACAAATCCTGCGCGCTCTTTGATTTTCAATAGACAGTAGCGCTAAATTACTAAATCTATTTTGTCCCATTGAGGTACGTAAGTAGTTTTTGATTAACTTTAATTTAGAGAAAGTCCGTTCAGCTTTCACAGTAGTGATAGGGACAGTTAGAAACATCAGAAGTGCTGTGCACACATGTGGATAACCGGACGACAATGACGACAATCATCTTTCATTGAATTGATTTCGTTTGAAAATGTTGACCGTACAGAAAGCAACTGAGAGAAAAAGGAAGGTGACACATCATTCGAAAAGGTTTTGGAAAACAAATCAGCTTCTTGCTCCAACTCGCTCTTGGATGAATTTGTGAGATACTGAGGCTGCAGGATTTTATAAGTTTTCAGAACATTTTTCATTCCAACAAACCTAGATTCAAGTTGCGATAATATTGTATCTATCATCGGGTAGAAAACATTAACTCGAAGGCGTTGTTGAGGATCATTCAATCTCTCATCTTGCGAC
Organism: Galerucella calmariensis; assembly: GCA_910591675.1. Lineage (NCBI taxonomy): Eukaryota > Metazoa > Arthropoda > Insecta > Coleoptera > Chrysomelidae > Galerucella > Galerucella calmariensis. The sequence continues at coordinate 1,212,810 of CAJUYG010000004.1, read as the reverse complement.
AACTCTTCAAAGTGAGACTTTACCTTATACGTGATATTTTGTCTAGAAACTTTTTTCAATTTTCCACTTATCGCAAATTTCTGATTCAGTAATGAATTGAAATTTTCTTTCAAGCTCTGAATTCTCTGTAACGCATTTTGAAGCTGATCATGTGCAAAAAAGAGATCGATTTTTTCTAAGTTCAATAATTTTGACGGTAAGTTAATTATTTGTAAAATTCCATCTTGAAGAACGAGGAGGAAAACAAAATCAAAAGTTTCAATTTTTTTTGAATCCCCAACGCATGTTTCTTTCTTTTTAACATTGAATCAAACTAGCAAAACTCTGAGTCAACTATTATGTTTCAATCTTTTTTTTCAAGATAGTTTTTGTATAAAATTTTTAAATATGTCCAGAAAGGGCTAAATATTTTCCCTTTTTATTCTCTGCCAGGGGGCCCCTAAGGTCGGGGGCACCGCCCCAGATGCCCCATTGTAGATCCGGCCCTGATTATAGCTGTTGAGAAATATGGTGAAATTAAAATATATGATATAGCCAGAAAATTCTCAGAAAACAATTGTTTTTACCGCGAAGAGATTACATTCAATTAAATTTTATTTATACCAATCTCACTACTGTTTCTACAGAGTAACAGTGTGTCCCGCAACATTAGGAAATTAATTTCAGTATTTGACGTCAGAATGAATCATGCACACCAGTAGCGCAGCTTTATAACAGTAAAATATCAGTCATATATCTACCGATTATCCTAACAAGCAGAGGTGTCTCTAAACACTTGTACTGTGTGTTACATTAACTAATCTGGGTTAACCCATTTAAGAACAATATCAATTTAATTACGACATCATCGTTTATGGGTACGCAACAAAAATTATTTATTACTTTGTACCCATATATGTTACCCAATTAATATTAATCAAGCACATCAATATTACAAAATTGTTAACTAGTTCAGGAATAAAATAAGACAAAATACTTTTCACTTCTAAGCATTCAACTGTTAATGTTGACTTTTTTCTGGTTTTTATCATGAAAAATAGCAGATAAAGAATAAAGAGTATCCATACGCTTGGGTTGGGCTCAATAGCCTAGGCACTTCAACTGTATCTTTGTACCATTACCCATGTTATCCAGGGACGTATATAAGGGGGGGGGGTTTGGGGGCCCAAACCTTTCCCAAAAAAAATACAATAAAGGTACAATAATGTTTTATTAGCATACTGCCGCAATATGAGTATTCATCGGGATGTGGCAATAGAAATAAATTCCTCAACAATTGTGAATAATTTAGCTGAAGAGGTTAAATTTACTTTTGTGAGATTGATTTTCTGTTTTAATAAAAGCTTCAATTTTCCTATCACTTTTTAAAATAGGTGCTCCCAAATTAATAGACAGGTAACATCTCGGCTGGTATGGGAATGCGGCGAAGAACTTAGAAGACTGGTGACTCGGGACAGTGTAACACTGGAGTGGGTCCCAGGTCACAGAGGAATCGCTGGCAATGAAAAAGCTGACGAACTCGCAAGAGATGAACGGACGCGAACCATCTGTGGACATCCCCAGATGCTCCACTAGGTCATGGTTAAAAGGGTGGGTAAAAGAACAATCCATAAAACTCTGGAAGAATACGCCCAGGCAAACACATGGGAAGATATTTATTAAAGAACTATCAAAAAAAGTAGAAAAAGAACTGCTCTCAATGAGCAGGAACAAACTACGCACCATAACGGGGCTTCTCACGGGAGACTTTCCCACAAAGGGGCACCTGAACAAAATAGGGCTGTATAACTGAGACCTTACATGCAGGAGATACAAAAAGGACACTAAAACAGCTCTGCACATATTATGCAACTGTGAGACGCTGGACCACAGGAGGCAAAAACTAAATGGAAGACCCCAAATGACTCCAGAAGACTTCTACAACCAACCAGTAAAGAACCTGTATGAGCTAATACAGGGAACGGATTTGCTGAATAGGCTGTAGTCAGAAGGTTAGGAGAATCCACAATAAGCCCAAGAGGCTGAGGTTGTGCCGGCGAAGGGACGGCTCCATTAAAAAAAATATACATGGTTATAACCATTTCAGCAGTAGGGGGCAAAACGAAAAACGATGTTTAAAAATACTTTTAGATGTAACCAAGTCAAACAAATAATTTAAAAAAAAACTTAACATTATTTCTTGAACTTGAAAAATTGCTTTAGGTCGTGGCACTCGATTTTTTGCCTTAGGCGGCGCCTTCAATAAAGCTTTCCCCTTCTAAACCTATCAGATGAAAAAAACCAAAACCCCTCCCCATGTAAAAGCTATAGCTACGTGACTGATGTTATCTACATACTTCCATTCCAGAAGCTTCGTGTCTTCTGTATAGATTAGGCCACCAGTTTATCTGGAGGGATCTTCAGTAGTTGTGATGGTTGTGTTATTTCCACTCCAAAGTGTTTCCGTCTGATTCATTGTAAGTTCTCACAGAAGCACATAAAGGTTCACTAACTTTGCCCATCCTGTGCAGTTGCTTCCTCAGAGTAATTTTGACTTTTTTCTGGCTTCTATCATGAAAAAATACTGACTAAGCTAGAGCCCGGTGAGCTAAGTACAACTCTGCCAATCTCCAACACGAGTAGATAATCCAAAAAATCAATCATGTTATTTTCAATTTATATCTTTAAAGCGTCCATGAAGGGTTTTTACATTTTTTTGGGACACTCTGTATAAAATATAAATATGGACAAGACAATGACGATATATTGATACTTTGGATTTATGTTTTATTACTTATGTATAATTCGCAAGTATACTGATGATAAAATACATGAAGATGGAATTAAAGAAGATTAAACTTTGAACTACAGAAAGTGGTTGAGAAATCCATAATGATATTGGTCCCAAAAAACTTGCACATGAAGATGACATATATTTAATTCGAATTTTTGAAAAAGGAAATTTTCATTGACAAACACTATGAGCTGGATGAAATTTAAAGATTTCCAAATAAGTTTAAATAAATAGTTTAAAGAATCTACGTATTTTTCTATTCATAAAAGAATTATTTATTTTTTTAATTAAATAATATGCATTACGAAAAATGATAACAATATTTGATAATCTTATTACACAATTGAAATGTTTTATTATATTTATACATGTACTAAAATTGGAGGGTACATACCAAAAATAATAAGAACATACACCTCAACAAACAGTAAATAGTATCATAAAGGAATTTGGAAAAGTAAAACGGAATAAAATTAAAAAATAATTATCTAGGACAACTTTCTAATTTTTTATTCAATCAAATTTGGTATTATTTTGATTGCTGAGTCCAGGAAATACATATATCTGATGGTTTGTGTGCTAGACTTAACAATTATAAATGACACTTTTAGTCCCGCCACCCAGATATTTGGGAGCCTGTAACACACTTAGTTTAATAAGTCTCCCACCCAATAATTGGCCTTAATTTCCAACTACAAAACAATTTAATTTTTCAGTTTCTTTACTCTTGGAGGCCTTAGAATTTGGGGGTCTTAAGCATGTCCATTAATTTTAGGAAATTAGTTTTTTGGGTTATTTTTGATATTTCCAAATACACAAATCAAAAATCATCTTAAATATATTCATGGTAATGGTGTCTAGGCAAGTCAAGTGTTACTTACAAGTGGTACTTACTATAAAGTGTGACCCATTTTGTTTGGAAGTACCCCTGTAAAATCCGCATTTCTCAACCGATTTTGATTTAATTTTTTTTGTTAGATTCAGTATTAAAAACAGTATTTTGGCACACATTTTCATACCCTAATTCAAGGCCCTCTATGTTAATTTTTCTTTGCCAAAAAAGACAAAAGTACATTAGGCATTTTTTTTCTCAAATATAACTATACCACTGGATTCAGAATCATCACAAATGTAAACTACCAAAATTTTATAAAAAAATGTTTATTAACGACAAAGTTATTACAACATGAATTTGGAAAAAGGGGTATTTTCAGTAATTTTTTACGTAGAATGTAGACAAATTTTTGAAATGGCAACATGGTAAACAAAAACTAGGACTCAAACATATTGCACAGTGAAAATTCGAATCCGATAACTTAACCCGTTCTGGAGTTAAAGCTTCTGAAAGTAATGTAAAATTGTGCTTTGTCGTTAATAAAAATGTTTTCATATAATTTTGGTAGCTTACATTTGTGATGATTCTGAATCCAGTGCTATAGTCATATTTGAGAAAAAAAAGTTGCCTAATGTACTTTTGTCTTTTTTGGCAAAGAAAAATTAACATAGAGGGCCTTAAAAATAGTAATTAAGCTATGAAAATGTGTGCCAAATTACTGTTTTTGATAGTGAATCTAACAAAAAACTTAAAACAAAATCGGTTGAAAAATGCGGATTTTAAGGGGGTGCTTCCAAACAAAATGGGTCACACTGTATATATCGAGAGACAATCCAATAAGGAGTTTTTAGGGCAACGGCAACAGGTATTAACAAGCAAACCAATAGAGATAACCACGTCAAAATAAAATAAAATTAAAACTTATCTACCTAAGATCTAAGATTCACCTTATCCAAAAGTAGGACACGAAGAAAAAGCTAGGGTCAAACTAAAGCTGATAATAGACAACACATATTACAAAAAATTATAAAGTGAACTGTTGTTTACTGCAAGTATACCAAATGAGATATTTTATTTCGAATTAGTTTTTTTTTTCACCAAAACACTAATATCTTTCATTAAATTATTTTATTAAAAAAAACTGGTACTGCTTTAAAATAAGAAAATATTACGCAACACAAGTAGATTTATTTCTGAAAATACGTCTATCCGCGTTAATTAATGAACTAACTCATTATAAAACTGTAGAAGAGACGTGGTTCAATAATTCCAAGTAACCAAGTTTAGTATATTAGGACAGAATGTTGAAATTGCTAAAGATTATAAATCAACAAATAAACCTACAATAAAACACAATGTTATGTTACAGATTATGATATTACATTTTTAAAGATTGAGTCTTAGAACCAACGCATGTCTATTTACTTTTTGATCAGTCTCTTAATAACATATTGTTTGGAGTAGTATATAAAGTTAGCGATGCCGTAAACAGTCAGTGTTTCTGCGGAGGCCATCTAGCCCTGCAGTGGTGTTTTTAAACCACATCTCTGAATACTTTTGGTAAGTCACATAATAGCATTTGTTATATCGTTATATAGTGTTAATGACTTGTGTATTTAACGAACATGTTTTTGGTTATCACGGAGTGACACATTAATGAACAACTAATTTTTCTTTTAAACATACCTTTACAGTTACAAAAATTCAAATTAAACTTTGCAAGTGCAAAAGCATTATTTTAACTGTGGTTACATTTCGTAAATTTATTTCTTAGGTTCAAGCTAATGTTTTTTATGCTACCAACTAAAAAAATTATAAATTTAATTCAAAATTTAGCTTAAAATGTTTATATGTTTAGCGATAAAGAACCGAGAATTTACAATGAGCTCACGAGCCGTCTTAAGACGAGTTATGAGGTTATATTCTTTAACATTTGTCTTTATTTCAATTGAAATTGAAACACTGGTGTAAATGACTCCATTTTTCAATTGCCTTTCAAGTGCGTTCGACTCATTTCACACTAATTCTCTGAGTATTAATGAAGTTAGTCTGATTAATAATATTTCAATGAAATCCCCTTTGCAAGTTTTTTCTCATTAAAAAGGAAATACGGTGATAGAGGCCGTCTTTAGACGAAATAGGAGATACAAGGTTACATTTTTTAACGTTTGCCACTTTATTTCAATTGAAGATACATTTTGTTTTAAACGGGACACATTCCTCGTTATTTCAATTGCCTGTCTGAGAAAAGTCATCAACAACTTTTATATTTTATATGAAACGTTGAAAAGATTCGCTCATATTTGAATTGGCTAAGTAACACAGCAACAAAAGGTCCTATACTAATCTTCACATTCAGTAAACTTTGTACAAAAAACGTATAAAAACTAAGAAATACTGTTTTTGTTTGTAATTATTTTGGCGGACACGCTGTATAATAAAATGATGTTGATTAATACACAGAATCTGCTAATTTGTTAACGTTTCCAGCTTGTTAATTAGAGGTACACTCAACGATATAGGTAGTCTTATTTTTTAAACAACTTAATGTTGGGATAATTTTTTGAGAATAAAATGTTTTCGTAGAATTCATTAAGGTGAATGTTTCTTTCAAGCCAGACAGATTTTTATGATTGTTTTATAGTGTATAATCACAGGTTTTTAGATTTTATTCATTAGATACGGTAGCAGAAATCGGTATATTGAATAGTGACAAAAGCGTTTGCCGACAAAAATGTGCCAGAGAACAATGTAGATTTCCTGTTTAAAGCCGCTGTGAGGCTCTGTATGTCCTAAGCCGATGATGCATCTCCGGGTTTATTGTAAATAAACTGAGAACAGAAAAACTCTGATGCTATATGTACTTGTTTCTGATGGAGCGGAGTCCCCATAACACTTTTCAAGCAACAGCTTCGCTTGAAAGGAATTTTTTTCCCATGTTTTTGATCCATTGTTTTGAAAATAACAAAGTAGCGTCACTCTTAGCACAATAACACACGAACTAATTAATAGAATATCACGAAATTTTGACAGCTGCCTGTTTGAGGTTCGTACTAACGAAAAAACAGGTGATTCCAATAAAACTAACGACATCTATGTGCCAGCTAAAAATTACTTCAAAAGATTTTGAAAAAATGCAAAATCTTTCATGGAGTTTTATGAGTGTTATATCGGGGCTAGTACTAGAGTGCCACCAAGATTTAGCTAACGCCTCGGCAGATTACAATATTATCCTGAGGTGGGTAAAAGGACACGACAGGAGTAAAGGAAATCGCATTGCCGATTCTTTAGCCAGGTAAGCGGCTGGACTAAAAATTTTAGGACCCATTGACACATACGGCCCAACGACTTCGACAATTGCGGAACTAGCCAAACGTTACACCCATGCTCAATCCCTTAAGAGATGGGATGGAATCTAAGGATGCAGTCTTGCCAGGACCACTTTGGGCGACGCTGGGAAGCTGGCGCCGAAGAAATATTTGGCGATGACCAGGAAAAACCTACGTTTAACAGTTGGATTTCTGACTGGCCACTGTCAACTAAGGAAACATCTCCACACTATGGGGCAGTCACGTAGCTATAGCTTTTACATGGGGAGGGTTTTGGTTTTTTTCATCTGATAGGTTTAGAAGGGAAAAGCTTTATTGAAGGCGCCGCCTAAGGCAAAAAAAATCGAGTGCCACGACCTAAAGTAATTATTCAAGTTCAAAAAATAATGTTAATTATTTCTTTGAACTGGTTATAACCATGTAGGTATATATATATATATATTTTAAAGGAGCCGTCCCTTCACCGGCACCACCTCAGCCTCTTGGGTTTATTGTGGATTCTCCTAACATTCTGACTACAGCCTATTCAGCCAATCCGTTCCCTGTATTAGCTCATACAGGTTCTTTACTGGTTGGTTGTAGAAGTCTTCTGGAGTCATTTGGGGTCTTCCATTTAGTTTTTGCCTCCTGTGGTCCAGCGTCTGACAGTTGCATAATATGTGCAGAGCTGTTTCAGTGTCCTTTTTGCATCTCCTGCATGTGAGATCTCCGTTATACAGCCCTATTTTGTTCAGGTGCTCCTTTGTGGGAAAGTGTCTCGTAAGAAGCCCCGTTATGGTGCGTAGTTTGTTCCTGCTCATTGAGAGCAGTTCTTTTGCTACTTTTTCTGATGGTTCTTTTATAAATTTCTTTCCATGTGTTTGTCTGGGCGTATTCTTCCAGAGTTTTATGGATTGTTCTTTTACCCACCCTTTTAACCATGACCTAGTGGAGCATCTGGGGATGCCCACAGATGGTTCGGGTCCGTTCATTAGTGTTGACGATCCTGCTCTTGAAAGTTCGTCAGCTTTTTCATTGCCAGCGATTCCTTTGTGACCTAGGACCCACTCCAGTGTTACACTGTTCCGAGTCGCCAGTCTTCTAAGTTCTTCGCCGCATTCCCATACCAGCCGAGATGTTACTTGTGTATTAATTTGGGAACACCTATTTTATAAAGTGTTAGATGATTGAAAATTGAAGCTTTTATTAAAACAGAAAATCAATCTCACAAAAGTAAATTTAACCTCTTCAGCTAAATCATTCATTGTTGAGGAATCTATTTCTATTGCCACATCCCGATGAATACTCATATTGCGGCAGTATGCTAATAAAAAATTATTGAATCTTTATTGCATTTTCTATGGGGAGTGTTTGAACCCGAAACCCCCCCCTTATATACGTCCCTGCTATGGGGCTAGTGGACACACCTCTATGCAGGATGTGTGAACATGAAGATGAAACTGTCAGGCATGTCTTATGGGATTGTCCGGAGCTATCGTCAATAAGAGAGTGTGTGTTTGATGAGTCTTGGCCTAAACCTGCCGAAATAAAGCAGATGTCTCCTAGTGACCTGTCCACCTTCCTGGGAAGGACAGGATGGAGGATGACCTAGGAGGACAACTCTCTCTCTCAGTTTTAATTAGTATAGCTTCTTTCAATTATTACTAATTGTAGTATGGACATTTTTGTTTAATTTTTAGCCTTCCTGGCGTGTTTTAATACTTGCATTGTAAAGTATATCATTGTGAGCAGATGTTAAAGGTTACATTTAATTGTGATTCTTTTATTTTGACTAAACTGTTGTATATAACACAATGAGTGTTTTTAAATAATGAATTTTTAATTATTTTTATTCTTGTTTTTGCTTGAGATTGTATGTAAATGAACAAATCAGTCCAATAGAATGAGTAGGCCAGACGAAAACAAAATAGTTTTCATAAAAGCAGGTTGTTAATTGATTCAAAGTGTGATACTTCTTTGAAATATTATGTAACGCCTGTGTTTTGTTGATGTGTTAAATTTTTTTCCATCACATTATCAATATATTTCATTGAATCCAATTTACATTAAAACTTATTTGGCAAAAGCAATTTAGGTTTTTCAATAATTATTAAAATCGACAAAATTAAAAATGGGACCCGCAAACAGTTTTTAAATGAATAAATAATGATGAATTAAATGTTGACATAGGTTGATGGTTGTATTGTAGAAAACAGCTAGTGTTTTGAACGATTTTAGGTGCTAATTGAGCACAGTGTACGTCTTAATTCTTCTGGTTTGGTTTTATAAATCAAAATTTCTACAGTAAGTTGATTCAAAACCAAGAGGAACTAACATAAACAAATACTCAATCCGCGTGCTATGCAGCTCCGATTGATTAAGCAGTAGTAAAACATTTTGGAGAGGCAGCACAGCGATATTGCATTATTTTTGTTCACGTGCATGTCTCGTGTATTTGTTCACACGTTTACTGTATATTTATTTTAATTATTCTAAGTGAATTCATTGTGTTGAATAAAAGGTATTGATTATGCCTCCAGTTAAATTAACTGAAATTGGCTCTAAATCCTTTTGGTTATCCAGACTATGGAATCCTTATTAGTCCAATAAATGAAGGCGAAAAATACCGTCAACATGGGTATCTGGTCCAGCAAGGAAATTTTTTTTTCAATTTGCAAGTAAATGTCAGGTGCCTGAAATTTGTGGGAGGGTCGGAAAATGGCTCTAGAGATCCCGAAAATCCGTTTTCGCCGATATCTCCCAAACTACGATCCCTAGAGAATTTTTGTTCAGACAAAAAATGAAGAGCAGTTCATTACCTACAAAAGTTGTCCCCACAATTTCTTTCGTTACACCAATATTTTTTGCAAAAATGGTGGTTTGAAAAGTTCGCAGTTTTCTGAAACTTAAAAACTGACGCTTCTAGCCCAAAATCTGAGATGAGGGACCCTGAAAATACACCAATTTCTGTGTTTGGGCCTCCAGGCATCTATGGTAGATGGCAGCACCTTGCATTTTAGCAACCGTTGTAACGTCTTCAGTCAGAGCTTGATCACAAATAAAACACACGGGCGTACTAGAATCCTCTGCGACTTCCATTTTTCTACAGGAATGAACAATATTTATCAAATCATTAGTTGTCATTTTACCCACAACAATATTAATGATCTTAATTGAAAAAATGGAACCTCGCCGTGTGCTCCAAAAAAAAAGAAGCTCAAAAATTTTCAATATTTCCCTGTTTTTTATCAATAAAAATCTCAAAATTTATTATTTAATAATAACAATAAAATTAATAATGAGTTGAATTTCACTTTTCACATTGGAATACTACTAATTTATTCTTGAAAAATCACGGAAGACATAGTGTTTACATGTAAAATTGTCAGTTGTTGACAAACAATGCAGCAGAAAGCATCCACGTGTACACGCCGTCGACTACACTATAGATGGGTGGCGTGGCGGCGTGCGAGAATAAAATGGGGCATCCATTACAACAAATTCAGAGACAAATTTCTTTTTAATGCATGAAATAAAATACTTGATACACATAACAAAGGAAAGTTCAGAATGTGACCTTTCATGGGGTATGATGCTTGACCGGGAATAATTTTACTGTAAAGAGAAAAAACTGCTCGAAAAAACTCAGAAGAATAGCTGTCTTCCCTCAGAAAACTGGAAATTTCCCCGATTTTCCTGAAAACCCAGGGGTCTGGGCCAAAAAAAATCATACCATCGGCAAGAGGATATTCTAACCTTTCTCCCAATATCAATTATAAGCGGGTTTGACAGTTAATCATCGAGAAATTCCCGATAAACCAGAGCGCTCGGGAAAACTCCAGAAATCCACAAAAATCGCCTCTTAGAAAACACATTATTCAAAAAATACGGGCGAATTATTGGTAGCATTGTTTCGGAATAAATAAAGTACCCCCCAAAGAACCATTATCCAATAGGATTGGCTGAAATAACTATTAATAAAACTAATATGAATAAATCCATGGAATCATTAAAAAATCTAGCAAAGACGAATTTTGTTTTCCAATGAGGAGCACGAATTGAGTGGATAAAAACACGCCTTAGTAGCCACAGATCTTTCACCCGCACTTTGATTCATTAAAAAATATTGATTTTAACGCGAGTTATTAAAAAATTAGTAATTTGCTTGGGGACGTCATGCCCTCAGAGCGTGCTCTCTATAAGCCAGCCTGGAGCTCAATTTTGGGTCGGCGTTATGGACATTTATCTCGAAAACTATCTAATTTTTCGAAAAAATGCTGGGGATCATTTTTGTGGGTAAGGAACTGCTCTTTATTTTTCGCCTGAACAAAAATTCTTCAGTGGTCAAATCTCGGCAGATATCGTGGGAAAACGGATTTTCTGGAATTTCAGAGCCATTTTCCCACCCTTCCACAATGGTCAGGTACCTGACATTTTGGGAATTTAATGTGCCTACCATAACCTGCAAATTAAAAAAAAATTGCTCTTGCTGGACCAGTTGCCCATGTTGACACCTTCGTTTACTGGACTATATTTTGAAGTTGCTTTGGCAATATATTATATACAGGATTGAGGTTAAAAACAATTCGAATTTGGAGGTGAAAAAACTTTTTTAAACTATGGTGATTGGCTCTAAAATATATTTGTTTGTCTTGGGTACATCATCTTCTTTATTTCTCAGTAGTTATTGTCTTTTTTGAGGTTTTTCAAAAATATACCGGCAATTGTACTTTTAACTTTTAAGATTTTGATCACCAAATCTTTGATATGTTACTATACATTGCCAAAGAATTGGAAGAGATGGTCCAGCAAAACTTTGATTTTTACTTTCTCCATATTATTTTGATGTATTGAAAATAGTTGAAATTTATGTTGTTTTGGATATCTATACAGTCGTCAAACTGTTTTAAGTACTTGTAAATCATCGACTTTAATAAATTTTTTCAAATTCATGCAACAAATGAGTTGAAAAAAGTGTAAAAACAGTAAGCTGGCCTTGAAACTGTTTTCAAAACTGATTATAAAAGACATGTTTATTATCAATGTATATTTTGTTGATAAAATATACAGACAAAGCTAGATAAAATTCAAAAGCCTAATGTGTAACATCTTCAAAGGCATTCTCAAGGTTTTCACTCATCATTTTAATTGCATTTTCGTACCCTTGCTACAAATAAGGTACAAAAAAATGTTACACCTCTCCAAGGGAAACGGATTATTGCAGACAACAGGGTCACTGTTACTCATTTATCGTATTGATATCAAGATAATACTATCAAAGTACAGGATGTCTTATTATATTCTGACTGTTTTTAAGAGCTTATAAATTCGAAACGGTTCTGGATAATACGATGCGGTTTCCACAGTTAGGTTTATAATTACCGTAAGTTTTGGTTTGACACATTTATATAAATGGCCTACTTCCGGTTTACCTGCTAGAAAAGTGGCGTATTTTCAGAATACAGTAGATGTAATTTTTTGAATGGGACACCCTGTATATTTAGCAATTTCTTGAAAGACGCATATTTTTACTTTATAACGGTACTTTAGAGTTTAAAATCGTTGCGTAGAAAGCGAAGTTAAATAACTTTAACTAGGATACTGTAATGATTTAGATATAAAGTTGGAACTTTATTAACTAAAGTGAACTGTAAAAGACAAATAGGAACATGTTTTAGGGCACTCTAAAACAAATGTTCGATGTGTCTTCCTTCTTGGTCTATACATTTGTGGAATCGAACCAAGTTGTCAAATGCTGCTGTCAGCATTTCAAGAGGAATATTTTTCATTACCTGCCGTATGTTATTTTTTAATTCCTCAATAGTAGCAGGCATCGGGTTATAGACTCTATCTTTCACAAATCTTCATACAAAAAAATCTGGAACAGTCAGGTCTGGAGAATTTGGAGGCCATTCTTTTGGACCAGTCCTACCAATACAATTGTTGGTTAACAGATTCTCTTGCTATGTTGGAATAATGGGGTTGAGCCCCGTCTTGTTGAAAGTAAACATTTTGGTTCAAAATACCATCTTGTTCTAACTGGTTCTAAGACAATGTGACGTTCTGTCAAGGATCGCAATATTTTTGTGATGTGACATTTTAACGCCTCCTTGATTAATATTTATTAATAAGATATCTGAATCATTACAGTATCCCAGTTAGTTATCTAACTTCGCTTTCTGTGCACTAATTTTTATCTTCTAGGTACCGATAAAAATTAAAAATATGCGTCTTTCAAGAAATTGCTAAATATACAGGGTGTCCTATTTGAAAAATTACATCTACTGTATTCTGAAAATACGCCACTTTTCCAGCGGGTAAACCGGAAGTACGCCATTTATGTGTCACAACAAAACTCACGGTAATTTCAAACCTAACTGTGGAAACCGCATCTTATTAAATATGACAAAACCCACATTACACAAAAACAGTTTGTTTTAGTGACGAAAGTACTTTTTGCCTCAATGGAAATGTGAATACACAAAATGTAAGGTATTGGAGGGACACAAATCCTCACACCTTTCGTGAACAACATACCCAATTTCCAGAAAATATCAATGTTTGGGCAGGAATTTGGGAAACCACATAGTTGGTCCTGTTTTCCTAAATTCAAATTTAAGCTGTGAAGTGTATCTGGAGATGTTACAAAATGCAATTGAGCCGTTAATTCTTGAAATTCTGGAAGATAATCCAGATGAATTCGGCCATCTGGAAATAACATTTCAACAAGATGGTGCTCCTGCACATTATAATGGTGCAGTAAGACGTTACATGGATGAAGAATATCGAGGTAGATGGATCGGCCGGCGAGGTCCTATAGAATGGCCACCTCGGTCACCAGATCTGACACCATTAGATTTTTTTCTATGGGAGTACTTGAAATCCAAGGTTTATACTACGGCACCAGATAGTATTGGCGTTTTGAAAGAAAGAATGATTGAAGAATGCAATGCAATTTCACCTGACACATTCGAACGAGTACGACAAGAGTTTACTAATAGGATGTATTACTGTCAGGAAGTACATAGAGCACATTTCGAACACTTGCTATAAGAATCCATTGTTGATATTTGATTAATTGAATTTAAAAAAATAATTTCAATAATTTTGGTATTTATTTAATTTATCCGTCAAAATTAGTTTAAACCCAAACAAAATTAATATGGCTATGTAGCCAATGTCAATGCCTTTCAAACGAGATATCACTTGCCATAAGGTCCTATTTAAAATTATTAGCCAGAGTGGCACTGTGACGTCATCTATTACTATTACGACACCTGTTACCATTCGTAGAGAAGTTTACAACACTTTATTTTCACCCTCCAAATTTTATTAATCCAAGTGTAGCCGTTCAAAAGATACGAGGGGGGAGGGGACTTTTGAATAGCACTGTATATGTAACGCCCCTGGTTATTTATTCTACCCAACGCAATTTCTCAATTAAAATATTTATCAGTATAGTCCGAAACAGTGAGGCACAGTTTATAGTTGATTAAAAAATCACCTCAAAGTATAAATATCCTATGTCTTTCAGATACGTATGACTAATATATTAAACTTCACAGTACAGTTAGTATAATACTTTTCACGGGCGTCAGGATGTTATATATTTTTTAAATTAATAAATAGTTGTAAGGCGTCCTCAAAATATTAATGATTTAAATCTCCCGTGTTTCTCAAGACCTATTTATGCAATAGTGTGAAGCATTTATTAGTGATTGCCATCATGCCTATTATATTTTACTTTTTTTCTGAAGTTTTCCTAAGTGAAAATTACAACATACCTACTAGCTCTGTATTTATTTTCTTACACCTGATCGTTAGTTTTGTGATCATTTCCAAAACGCCGGCTTACCTTATCAAAAATGTATGTGTCTACTTTGAAATTTGATTATTTTAACATATTTTAGCATAAGATTTGAAATCCACAGAACATTATCCAATAACTCAAAATCGCGTTTCACAATAACACTGTGACGTCTACAAAAGTTTCATTTCTGGTAATAATTGATGTTAATCACTAAATATATTGTTCAATAATTAGAAACAAGATATACTTGGAAACATTAGAAAACTGTTAAAACTACCAACAATTGAACAGCTAGATTCAACAAATGTATCATCAATATTTACAGTTTTCATAAATTATCACAAAAACTAACGAATATAGAATGAAGAATGGAGACAATTTAGATACATGACTAAGTGATTGGAATATTTCTTAGCACAAAAAAATATTTGTTATTATTCTAATGAAATGTTATTGTTATTGTTTTCATCTTCTGATTGATATATTAACTATAAAAAATATAAAAGCGTCAAAAGTCAAGTCCAATCAAGATCCTATTCGATTAGGGGACATATCTGCAGCTGTGTATATACAGTGTGGAACACCCCAGGGACGTATATAAGGGGGGGTGTTTGGGGGTTCAAACCCTCCCCATAGAAAATACAATAAAAGTACAATAATTTTTTATTAGCATACTGCCGCAATATGAGTATTCATCGGGATGTGGCAAAAGAAATAGATTCCTCAACAATTGTGAATAATTTAGCTGAAGACGTTAAATTTACTTTTGTGAGATTAATTTTCTGTTTTAATAAAAGCTTCAATTTTCAATCATCTATCACTTTTTAAAATAGGTGCTCCCAAATTAATATACAGGTAACATCTTGGCTGGTATGGGAATGCGGCGAAGAACTTAGAAGACTGGCGACTCGGAACAGTGTAACACTGGAGTGTGTCCTAGGTCACGAAGGAATGGCGATGAAAAAGCTGACGAACTTGCAAGAGCAGGATCGTCAACACTAATGAACGGACCCGAACCATCTGTGGGCATCCCCAGATACTCCACTGGGTCATGATTAAAAGGGTGGGTAAAAGAACAATCCATAAAACTCTGGAAGAATACGCCCAGGTAAACACATGGGAAGAAATTTATAAAAGAACTATCAGAAAGAGTAGCAAAAGAACTGCTCTCAATGAGCAGGAACAAACTACGCATCATGACGGGGCTTCTTACGGGAGACTTTCCCACAAAGGAGCACAAAATAGGGCTGTATAACGGAGACCCTACATGTAGGAGATGCAAAAGGGGCACTGAAACAGCACATATTTTGCAACTGTGAGACGCTGGACCACAGGAGGCAGCAACTAAATGGAAGACCCCAAATGACTCCAGAAGACTTCTACAACTATCCAGTAAAGAACCTGTATGAGCTAATACTGGGAACGGATTGGCTGAATAGGCTGTAGTCAGAATGTTAGGAGAATCCACAATAAGCACAAGAGGCTGAGGTGGTCCCGGCGAAGGGACGGCTCCTTTAAAAAAAAATATATGGTTATAACCATTTCAGCAGAAGGGGGCAAACGAAAAACGATGTTTAAAAATACTTTTAGATGTAGCTAAGTCAAACAAATAATTAAAAAATTCTTGAACTTGAAAAATTGCTTTAGGTCGTGGCACTCGATTTTTTTTGCCTTAGATGGCGCCTTCAATAAAGCTTTCCCCTTTTAAACCTATTAGATGAAAAAAACCAAAACCCTCCCCATGTAAAAGCTATAGCTACGTGATTGGAACAGCCGAATGGAATAAATTCCATAACGAATAAATTAGTTCTGGAAGGAACATTATCCTAACCCATTGTGAAGAAATTGTTGGATCACTGGGTATTTATCATTGATCTTTGATCTTCTTATTGTAAAATCACTGTAATGTTTCAATTTAAACAAGATAAGAAACAATATCACCTTAAATAAAGAAACTAAAGACAATACAATTCTTATTTTTAATTATTTGATTGTTGAAGACAATAACCAGAGTTACAAGAGTGGGATGTCAATTTGGAAAAAAATGTTTTCGTAAAAGTTTCTGAAATAAATTTAAAAAAATACACCTTTTGAAAGTGTTGAATTGCGTCAAAAAATTTCGGTATTTCCACACTTCAGACATAATTTGCACTTGTTTGAAATCTTTGTTTGCATTTCGGGTTTCAAAAAGTTGATCTAACAATACTGTTGTTGAAAAACCTGTATTAAATGACTCACCATCTAATATGATAGTGGAGAAGTTGGTATTTAGGAAACATAAATAATTATATTATTTGTATACCGAATTTTTAAAAACAAATACACATAATTGTCCGATTTTAAACACCTACGGTGTTATTTACGAAATATATGATAATTAATAGAGTTGAAAGCAATTTGCAAATTTTTTATGTCTATATTTTAGTAATTCTTGTCCTCTTTTCCGATTGGGAAATTTCTCCTTTAAAAAATGTGCATCTACGCCAATGCATTTTGATACAAACTTTATTTTTTTCCAATAGTACGTTAAAAGGATGTACCAGTAGCAAATATTTCTTGGAATCTTATCTAAAAAAAAAGAGTTATAAAAGGAACAAAATATCCGATTAAATCACAATAAGTAAATAAATTATTGATATAAAAGGTTGGAAGAATAATAGTGGGTGGGAGTGAAAAACTAAATAGCGTGGAAGTAAGTTTAAAGTAAATTTTTGTGATTAACGAAATATAAACTAAAAAATGTATTTTCTTTTTGGACATTGTTAATAGTATTCATGATTTCTATGACGAATCAATCGCAAAGTTTAAATCATATATCAGAATATGTTGTGGATAACATGGCAAAAAGCAAGAAAAAACATTATTGCGAACTCATAGTCAGTTTAGATACAAGTGAAGGAATCTGTTCGAGTACCTACGCATACAGTACGCTTTATCTAAGTAAGTTAGCGGATTCAAATTTGTATTTAACCCCTTGACATACAATGACGTCATTTTTATTCTGTGTCATTATCAACTTTGACGTCTCCAAGACGCGAGCAGTTTTAATATGTTTGATATGGCTCTTTACAACAGTTACGTCCTGTTTATGAAAGTGAATAATTCAAGAAACCTGAAATAATTGCTGGTGAATTTCCGATTGAAGATTGCAGAAGATATGCTTTGTAATTTGCCTCTACCAGACTATAAGCCACGCGGAAGACCAACGAAAATGAGCTGCCCGACGCGGTTACAAGCCAAGCATTGGGCGCATTTTCCACAACATATACCTCCCACTAGTAAGAAGCAACATCCTGCAAAAAGATGTCATGTATGTTCAGAAAAAAATATAAGAAGTGAAACGACTTGGCAGTGCGAAACATTATTTTTAATTCTTCTACATTCACCAAAATATTTTCAAGCTTCTCATCGTTCAATTAATTTCAATCTGAAATATCAAATTATGTTAACTTATAGTATTATGTGTAACGAAAGTTAAAGTTTAAAACATGGTATTTTTTGGACACGTGAATGTGTATTTGCTGACGATCTAGTTATAATGGCCAATACAGAGAAAGGTCTTCAAAAAAATATAGACACATGGAATAGAACTCTAAAATTGAATGGAATGAAAATAAATGCAAATAAAACAAAAATAATGATGATAGCAAAAAATCAAGAAAGTTTGAATATAACAATTAACGAAAGTATAATCCAACAGGTTACCCACTTTAAATACTTAGGAACAACAATTGACAGCACTGGTAAACAAGATAGGGATATTATGGAAAGAACAGGAAAAGCCATAAAAACTTACTACATGCTGAAACCAGGATTTATTAATAAGAAGGATATCTCAAAAATAACCAAAATGACAGTATTCCAAATAGTTTTTAGACCGATACTTACTTATGGCAGTGAAATGTGGGTATTAGACCAGAAAATGAAGAGTAGAAAACAAGCTATAGAAATGAAATACCTGAGATCTGTGAAAGGAATAACAAAACGAGATAGAATAAAGAATGTAGACATAAGAGAGGAGCTAGAAATAGTCCATGCTAGATTATATAGAAGAAAGACAACTGAACTGGTGGGGACACCTACAGCGAATGGAGGATACTAGACTAGTTAAATACTATGCAACTGTGAGACGCTGGACCACAGAAGGCAGAAACTGTATGGCAGAGCCCAAATGACTCCAGAAGACTTCTACAACCAACTAGCAAAGAATCTGTATGAGCTAATACAGGGAACGGATTGGCTGAATAGGTTTTAGTTAGAACACTATAGGAGTATCCAAAATAAGCCCAGGAGGCTGAGGTGGTGCCGGCGAAGGGACGGCTCCTTTTGAAAAAAAAATATACTTTGCATACATGTATACTATAGTGCAGAAACATTCCAAAACAGGTACTCAGTAAGACCTTTATAGGTGACACATGACATGTTAAACGGGCCGAAGAACTACTGTATATCAGTAGGAATCAGCTAAGATCATCTGCATGAAATGGGGCTAAATAAAGGGGATCTCCGCTGTAGATTTTGTGGCATGGAGAACGTAACCCCATATCTTAGCGGACTGTGACGCAGGAAACATATAATTTTCGGTACCTACGGCTCCCAAAAATGAAAAAAAAAACGATATAAAAAAATGGTAGAATAAATAATGGTTAATGTCTGTGGAAATAATAATAATTAAATAAATTAGATAAAATAATAATGCAAATTAATTAAAGAATTTTCAGATGAAAGTGCAAACCTTGTCTATATTTAACAGTGTGATTAATATTCACGATGAGACCGTGCCTTAAAACTAAAGATTTAATTATATATAAATATTGTACATTGTTATCGTTAACAGTTAAATGCTGTCAATTAAATTTCTGGTCATGTTTAAGAAAAAAATATTTATTGGTTAATTCCGACTATTAGGTGGTACGGAAAAAACTGGAATATCATCTCGACAAACAAAATTTGTATTTGTACATCCCTGGTCATTTATAAACGTGGAACAAAAACCAAATAAATGGTTTCAGTGGTGTATAGATTACCCATTCAGTCAGTACTACTACCAGTCAGTCTGAAAACCTTAGCGAAAGGTGTTGTATCATATTACCATAAAAGCAGTTTTTTCGCACTACTCAGCTAGCGCACCATCTCCGTTGTTTGTGAAAAATATTTTTGACATTGTGAAATGTGCTTTATTTGTGATAAAATCAGAGAACGGTTTTTATAACACTTCGTTTTCGGATTAACTCGTTCTATACATTTTTCATATGAAGTGAGTATTCCATTTTAACTTTTAATACAAGAATTTTACATTAATATTAATTTCAAATTATTTAAAAAAAATACAAACTAACTTAGGTATTCAGATTTAGTGGGCTGTTTGTATGTTTACATTGGACAACTTTATAATTTAAAACAATAAAAATGCTGGTGCAAGCAACAAATAATATTCAAAATAAGATTAGGAACATTAGAGAAAAATTATTATCATTATTACACATTCAATTGAACAATAATGTTTACAAAAAATTGAAACTATATTTGAATCAATGTAAGGTCAATGTTTTTTTTTATATTTTAATCGAGAAGGTCGATTAAATGCAGTAAATTCACATTATCAAGATTTTATGTATCTTTTAAATTTAAGGAAGTAAAATGTAATTTTAGCACATTGCTTCATCTCTCAAGAGAGATTTCTCGTTATGTACACACACTTTTAATCAATTCAAAATTTAAAAAAAAAATATTTTAATTTATATATATATATATATATTGTATTGTTCATCTCTAGTCATATACTAACTGTGATTATATTTAGTGGTTTTTTTTAAATACCACCTTTAAAATTGCTAAAAAAATTAAAAGTAGGTATTCTGTATTTTTTTATATAATGAAGTTTTTAGATAATATTTTTTAATCACAAGTTTTGTTCTGATTAAGTAGACGAAGCGCAACGAAAGCTCAACAAAATAAAGTGTGTACTTTGAAATAAGTATTATTCTCTAAAAAAAAACACTAAATATATAATCACATTATAATTCTAAAATTAGGAAAATGAAAGATTTTAGTTTTCAAATTAATACCAAAAATAAATGTATTTAATCCAACAATTTATAAAATAACCAAGAACTACCAACGTTGTTTGCAATAAGAAATTTTTGCAGATGTTGTTTTTTTAAGTATTCTAAAGCGTAGTATTATTTTTTATAGCTAGAGTAATGTTAGGTCAAGAATAGAAACTGATGAGTAGGTATATATTTTTTGTCGTTGGTTATTAAAACAGCAACTAAAATTGTTTTTATATATGCATACTTTTATAATTATTATATTAAATGCATTAAATTTGTTTTATTCTGTATACAGAAAGTTAAGTTTTAACTTCATTCATTTTACTAATATTGAATACCTATATGTCTGATTCGAATTATACTAATTAATCTATTTTCATGGCCTCAAACTACAAATAAATGGAAAATAATAACAAAATAGTTAGAGTTAACCATATAAATATTGTTAAATTATGTTAAAATTAGACACACTTTATGCATTATGTTGATTTTTCAATAGAATACTCTCCGAATTGCGGCCACGGCCAATATATTTAAAAGATATTCATCCATCACAGTGCCGCAGATTTATCAAGGATGATATGGTTATTGTACCTTAAGATATATTTTTTCGGTTGATATCTTTATTAAAAAACTTAATGTTTTAATAAACTTGCCGACACCTTAAAAAATCAACTGTATAAAGTTTGACAATAAAAATGAAGTTACTTATTAATTTTGAATAATAAATATTTTTTGTGTTACTGAGAGTTGATTTATCTCAATAAAGAAATGATCCTAATATTTTCAATGTTCAAAAAATTAAAATAATGGATCATTCTTTGTATAGTCTAGACCTATCACCTGGTGATTTATTTTTATTTTTTTATTTATTCGTGTGAAGAATAAATTACGTGGTGTACTTTTTACAACTTCTATAGCAGACGAAAATACTGGAGAACCTTGTCGAGGATAATACTTGAAAAAAAAAATTATTTTAAATCGTTTGAAAACAATTTGAAAGACACTGTTATTTAAAATTTTAATAAATTACATTAAACATCATCCATTTGAATAAGTAGCCGTGGCTCTCGTGAAAGGTTATTTAATTTTTCAATAAAACTCAAAGAAACGCTGATGCTAAATTAATTCCGCAAACAAAATTATTCTAATGAATATTAATATAGGATCTACGTCATTGTTTACTATATAAAAGTGGATTTAAAAATATCACTGTTGAAAAAATATACCTATATTTTAAATACCAAAAATCATATAATCAGATATTTTTTTAATTTAATATTGACATTATAAACAAAGTGTCTCATTGTAGGCACAAGGATTTGTTAAATTGATTAAGGAAATTATTTATGCACGTAATTTGTCAACAACATTAATTTTAACACATTCAGAAACAATTTTAACTTAACTTCCTCGGAGAATTTTATGATGTTGGCCAAAACTACTTTAAATATTCAATCAGCTTAAGCAATATTTTATAAAGTAAATGCTGATTTAGTCAATATTTAGTTTAATCTGCTTTTATATCTATAATAACTAGTTGGTTTCCTTCTTCTTTTTCTTTTACAATCTGTGGATAAAAATACTAATCAATACATATATAAAGTTAACCACCTTGGCTGAGGATACAATTTTATCACCGGAAATACTTGACAAAAATCCGAAAGAACTGCGCATTAAAATCAATAAAGCTAAATCCATTTAATATGTTCAGTGTAAAAACTAGTAACTACCAATCAGAATAAACAATCTCTAAGATAGAAATACAGATATTCACCAGTTTTTGGAGCGTCTCAAACCAGAAAGCTTTGGAACATGTTGATAACTAACATTTACTTCTTAGACTCAATAGAATGAAATAAAATTTTAAGTTAAATTAATCATACTTGAAGCATTAGATGTTAGGATCATGATAAGTTATTTGTTGTTTGTCGGTTGGAAGAAAAAACAAAATTTGGTTTCAGTTTGATGAACCGTAAACCTGTTGAAGATTGTATCAGTTTAAGTTGAAAAGATTCACATTAGTTTCTTTAAATTATTAGCGACCTTGAATAACTGGCCCCAAACTTAGACAACAGTAAATCGGTTATAAAAAACAAATTCTTAATAATACCGTATTTTATTTATAAAAGGTTAAATCGCAAAGAATACCTCAACTACAAAAGTATCCTAAATTCAATTCCATCTGGTAAATAATTAATTTTCCATCTCTACACAAAGAAACAAAAAATATAAAAATTGTAAAAATTCAATATTTTTCAATAATAATTTTTTATTGGTATCTTAGTTCACCCGCTTTAAATAAACATATTTATCAATCGGTTTAGTTTCAGAACAAATACTAAGATTTATCATTAAAGTTCATATTATTAAAATAAGAAACGTAGTCTTCAATTGTTAACTACTAATTACATGCACGGTTTGAAATATTGTGATAGAAGGAACAAATGATATATTTATGTTACAAAAGTTTATAATAAATATAGACAAACAAAAGTATAGTGTACTTGTTTATCATTTTATATTGGGCAGTATACAGTGTTTTGGATATATTAATAACAGTAAGTTAATATATTTTGAACTAATTATTTCTCCTCCATCTTTTTAGATTTGTTCTAGTAGTATATGTTATTGTTTTTCCTACTTTAACTTCCTAATTTCTTCACTACAAAATATTTGAAATCACTTCTTCAAACTTCTTTGTTTCTGTTTAATTTCTATGCTCTCCCGTTTCCTGTTTTATCTTTATTTTATCAGTCTACGTCCAAATATACCTAAATTTTAAACTTTCCATATATTTTTTAATCCTTTATCTAGTTGAATTGATTCCGCATATTTTTTCTACTTCTTTATCTTCTTACATAATAGTCTCTTTTGTTATGGTCCAACAACTTTTATACAAGTAAATACTAAGATGATTCATTAGTTTGTATTTTAATTACTTTAGTTTTGGGAATTCTTGTGTCTGTTTAAATTTAGCTCATTAAGTATATTGAACAATTTGGTTGTATATGAAATTGACCTTGGTTAATTCACATGAAATGCCAACTGCTGATTTATTAATTTCAGTTGATTATAGCAACAACTGGAAAAATCAACATTAACATTGTATACACATCTAGAAAACAATTACACATTTCAATATATCTTGATGTATAATTTTTACGTAATAATTTGGATACTGATTACTATGCGAACGAGATTAAATAAGGATATTAGTGTTTTCAATTACAGTCAAAAATTATCTATTACAAGTTGATTCATCAATTTCAGGCCTAACTCATCAAATTACTAATTAATCAGATTATAATAACAAAAAAAATCCGGAAGGGTCTACTCTTTCAGTGGAAAACTGAAAACTTCTAACCAAGAATTTTAATATTGTTATATACAGTGTGGAAACCACTTATGGAATAAAATTCTTTATGTCATTATTTTAGAAAATTATAAAAAATGCCGAGACACGTCAACTTTTGAATTGAGTTGTGCGTTATGTAAACATAAATGTAAATGTACAGGGTGATTCACGCAAGTATGCCATAGACGGTGTTGTTTTTTTTTAATGAAACACCCTGTATATTTGCATATTTTTGAAATCCTCTTAATGAACCGATTCCAACAAACTAAATAAGGTATGGTCAATTATGAATTATACAGGGTGAAATTTTTATTTTTACAGTTATTAAACACATACATAAAATACCTGATGTATTTGATTTTAATACATTAAAATAAATGCTTGAAATGTTCTCCACCTAGTTGTTGGCAATATCACAGTCTCCTATAGAACTCCTCCTTAACTTTGTTTAAAGTTTGAGGTGAACTATTCCGTATTTCTGTAGTTATCCTGTCTTTGAGGTCTACAATGCTAGTTGGTTGTGTTGCATATACTTTGTTCTTGAGATAACCCCACAAAAAAATCTAACGGCGTAAGGTCTGGCGATCAAGCTGGCCACTCAATAGTACCTCTCCGTCCGATCCATTTATTGGGGAAGATTTCATCTAAATAAGTTCTTACCATTAAAGCATAATGGGGTGTTGCCTCGTCTTGCTGGAACCAAACATTTTCATTCGGTAAGATCTATTGCGTTGGGATATAAGTTTGCCAACGCAGGAATAACTTCATTTCTAAGCATATTTAAATATTTTTCAGCTGTCAAATTTCCATCTATAAATATAGGACCAATAATATGGTCGCCTATGATACCGGCCCAAACGTTCACCTTTTGAGGGTACTGAGTATGTGTCTCACGTATCCAATTAGGATTCTCTGCTGACCAATATCTACAGTTCTGTCGGTTTACCTCTCCATTCAATGTGAATGTTGATTCGTCAGCTTATTCATCAATCTTTCGCAGAAATCCATTCTACGATCTGGATCGTCTTCTGTTAACTCCTGCACAAAAGTTAATTTGTAGGGATAAAGTTTTTCTTTATGAAGACATCTTAGAACAGTTGTATGACTAACATTATTTTCACGGGCAATTTGACGTGGATTCTCTTCGACACTTAACAAAATATCCACTTTCACATCATCTTCAACGAAGTGTGGTTTTCTTTTCAATGGTTTGACATGTCCAAGTTCTCTGAATTGTGCATGAATTTTAGACACAGTACTTTGTGAAATATTGGGCCATTCGGGATACCTGTGATTAAATAAGTTTGCCACTTCAACTTGACTTCTGCAGTTATCTCCGTACCCGATCATCATTAAAATCTCAATTCGGTGAGTCTCAGTTAAATATTTCATTGTTATGTCGACAAGGAAAGAGTGTTTGACAAAGATTTTACTTTTTCAACATAAACTGTCAACACATCAACAACTGACAGAATAGAAAACAATCCACATTATTTACCGATTTAAAACAATCCACATTATTTACCGATTTTGTCTAATTATTGGCGTTTTTAGGCAATTTTTAGGTATTTATGATGAAATTCATGGGCGTAGCAGGTTTTGTTTAAAATGCGAATACGTCTAATAATTAGTTAGTTTAGATTTTTGATAAATTCATATTTAGCTTATTTAAAAAAGTACCAATATTTCAAGTGTATAATAAATTATTAATTTTAAAATTTCACCCTGTATAATTCATAATTGACCATACATTATTTAGTTTGTTGGAATCGGTTCATTAGGAGGATTTCAAAAATATGCTAATATACAGGGTGTTTCATTAAAAAAACAACACCGACTATGGCATACTTGCGTGAATCGCCCTGTACATTTAAATTTATGTTTACATAACGCACAACTCAATTCTAAGGTTAACGTGTCTCGGCATTTTTTATAATTTTCTAAAATAATGACATAAAGAATTTTATCCCATAAGTGGTTTCCACACTGTATGATGTATATATATGCTTGTATATGCCACCCCCATTAGTCGAATTCTAGTTTTGAGCATCTAATACTTCCCAAACCTGAAATTTTAATTGTATACGGTTATTGAAATTTTATTCAAATACTGACAAAAACAACAACAAATAAAACTTTATTCTTTAGCAAAAATCCAGTTTAGTGGCTTTGAACAAGTGATCTTTCCTCATGAGATTATGTTTTTGAGTACCTGAAACCTTCAATAACCGAGCTAATAGATGATTCCAGTAGCCACTAATAAATTTTCGGGTTTAAAACGATTCAAAATCGAGACAGAAATAATTTTTGATTTCAAAGATTTCTAGATGTTCCCGAATATCTGTTATTAAAAATAAATTAAATAACCTAGGGGGCTTCACAATGTAAAAAACAGCAGATAAATAAAAGATATACATTTCAAAAAAGAAGATTGCAAGTGCTCAAGATGTAGAACGAATTGTGTTCAATTATAAGTTTATTAGAAAAACCGTCTTTGTTTAATTAATAGCCATGAGTCAGGATCACTAAAGTCCATCCTGTACGAAACAAGAGCAAACTGTCATTAAACATAGTCGTACGCGATATTTTAAAAACCGATTTTGCCTTGTTCATGCCACTTAGTTTTGTTCTGCTTGTTAAATTTTACAGTTGCTTATTTCGATATATACAATATACATTTGAATTTTAGTTTTTTGCTTATATCCTCATTTTTGCACGAAGCTCTACATGACAGAGTACTTTTTTAAAGCTTCTGAAAATTAGTCAGCCTCTCTGGTCCTTGTTTCCTTCTAGGAACCGCCACTGACCGTATTTAAAAAAAAAATAATTCAATTATCAATACAGGTATATTACAGTATTGACTGTACTGTACATTCTGTAAATCTGTTACAATTTGAGCACTAGTTTAGCTACGTACCGATTTAAAATAGGCAGTATATATATAGTGAATGTATAAAATCAATTGCTTTTGCAATTGATTTTGGATAATCTTTACTAATTCGACAACCACCAGCTATAAAATTTATTTGTTCCAGCCATGGTTTAGATTATATCAGACAAATTAACTTATTTTGCAATTGTTTAACTGAAACAAAAAAAACATAAAACTTAGTTTATTATTATGTGAGTGGATAATAATTAAGTTATTATAATACAACTACTGTATTCATGAATGTGAAACAATACATTTGAAAGGTCAACTTTATTCATAAAATATAACATAATTTTAAATTAAAATTTTCTACTGCAATGATTGATACTGGAAAATATTATTTTAGCTTTTGAATCCCCCTTCTGCCGATGTAATGTTCTTGAAAACGATGCCTATATATATGTTTATGAAGGTCTGATGTTACAATTACTTGAAATATACAAAATTCAGTTGTAAAGCAATTATGATAAACAGAATCTCAGTAGCTAGACATCAACCAAAGTACATCTAAATATAAATAACATTAAGCTGCTGATAATATTCATTCATAGATAAAAATCATAATTTTTATATTTATTCAAATAAGATACTAAATGCTCTGATTAAAAATTAAGTATATTTACTGCGTAAAATAAAAAACGTTCGGATTTTGTCTGAATTTTCAAATAATAATTATCTGAAAACAGAACTAAAGAATCAACAGAAATGCATCCAAGTAATGTTCTTATTACTAAGTATGCTGAAATTGCTGAATCCTCAATGTGTTTATAATATTAAGTTTCATTCTGCAAATACTGATTAGATATTGCTAATATTATTTTCGTAAGCACATTGTAGAAAGAATATTTATAAACCAATATGTATCTACATATTTAAAATTGAGCATGTCAGTTGAATTGTTACAAATTTGTAACAAATTATATAAGTCTAAGTTTAACGCATCATATAATCGCTTTGTGTATACAGGGTGCCCCAAGAGATCATACCAAAAACTAATTATAGTGTTTCCTATGCAATGTGTGCCTTACTGGCTATTGAAAATTTAACTGTTTTTAAATAACATAAAGCCACACGTTATAAACATACCTGCACTACCCTTGTGAACACAGGAATGTCCTAAGCACAATAGTGGATGGTGTAATTGTTTTCCATATTTAGTTATTTCACTTCTAAATACCACACCTGATTTCGCATTGCTCCCTGTATGTTCAATAGGCAAGAACAATATAGTCATCTAGTTTTGGACCCCTACAAAGGCAAAGCAAACAGTAGGGTTAGGATTTATTTCGACCAAACACTCTGAAAGCTTGGGAAAAACCCCAAGTATTTTGCAAGCGGAAATCCACGCCATAAGAAAGTGCGCCCAGTTCAATATTGATAAAGGATACAAAAGACAAAGGATTATCATAATGTCGGGTAGTCAAGCAGCCATTAAAGCACTGAGCTCTTGTGTAATCAGTTCCAAAATGATGTGGGAATGCCTAGACAAACTCAATGAACCAGGCGAGAACAATATAGTCACCTTACTATGGATTCCAGGACACACTGTAGAAGGAAATTAAATAACAGATGAACTAGCAAAGAGGGGGACTGAAATACCTTTCTGGGGACCTGAACCCTTTTGCGGAATCAGCCCCAATGTAATATTGGAAGAAATAGGTAAAACCGAGAAAAAGAGAAAATCTGACCATTGGAAATATCTAGTAGGGCTTATACAATCAAAGACTCTTCTGGGTGACTACAACCTGTTGAGATCAAATGAATGCATAAGTCAAAGTAAAACTGCGCTAGGAGTTTTAACAGGGATCCTAACGGGACATTGTCGCCTGAATGGGCACCTGAAAAAGCTCAAAATAGTGGAGGAAGAAGAATGCAGATTTTTTGGAATGGAAGAAGAAACCTCCATCCACATACTTTCCAACTGCACAGCACTTCAGAATCCTAGAGCACAGCACCTGGGAGATTACTGGATAGAAGAAGAACATTTGCCTAAGTTGAAGCCTGCAGACATCCTAAAATTCCTCCGGGAAATAGGACTAAAGGAACTACTAGTTTCTGAGACTCTCCTCAGAAACTGAGTAGAAGTAAGGGGGCACAATAGATCTTTTAGGAAGAAATGGAAAAAAGGCAGGTCTGTGATTAATCCTAATCAAAATATCACAATAATGAACCGTTTAAATGTATTACAAACGTTAACCCTAATCTTTGACTTATGAAAATTTGATTGGTTTATGTTTAGATTACGCTCAAGCTCAACCTATCAATCGAGAGTTTAAAATACTATGAAGGCGTTACTTTCGTAGCGGCAATAAGTCTTACGTCTTTTTCTACTGTCACACTGACAGTTCTTGACAGGTCTTGTTTTTTACAGTCAATTATTATTTATGAAAAGTGAATATTAATCTTATTGTTTTATTTATATGAATAATACAAAAATATGCATGAATACACGGAAAAACATTTTGAAAGCTCTCAAGTATTTTCAGTTAGAAAAAGAAGCTGGTAATTATTAATTGCATAGCCTTTTCGAATTTGGCTAAATACAATCCTGATGATCTTATTTATCAAATTTAAGGTTAGCTATATGTCAAAATAGCAAATAAAATGAACGACATGCCGAAAACCCGGATATACGTCACAATTGATGACGCACACCAAGAAGGGTATTATTTTAACATACATACATACATGTTCAATATACTATTTCAAGAAAATTGATTGTTTTTTTCTTCTTTAAATATATTGAAAATGTCGCTGTGAAAGTTTGTACTCTTCATATTTGTATTAATATTTAGTATATACTTAACGATAATTGTTGAAAACATCACAGTGTACACGTGGTTTATAATTTACGTTAAAAATTAGAATGAAAGTACTTTGAGATCATGCAATTCGGGTCATTATTTGACACTGACATTATAAAGGACAATACCCCTTAAATATATTGCATCTATCCTCATGGCTATCAACTTGTCAACTTGTTACTGATTTTAATTTCATTATTTCTTCATTTAACTAGACATACGGTTTGATTGAGTTGTTATTTAGGTTTTAAATTAACTCAATTGGTAATTTTCCTGTGATTGTTGAGATATAAGAGGGGGACACTTGAGTACCCACAGCCCACAATTCGTTAGTCGCTTCAAGAGTTTTTTTTATTTAAATTTAATGGAAATATGAATAATACAGAGTAGGATTCTGCCAAAATAGGCAGTCATGTCACAGTTTATAAACAGTACAGATACGAAAGATTGACAGAGAACAGTAAAAAGAGAGAGATATGGGTGGACATACCCATTTAAATGCCTATCGTCTTATGTCGACTCCGTTCGGGCTGCTTCGCGAAATTTGTCAACAGGGTTGTCAATTTGCATAATATTTCCTTCAACTTACGATCATAGGTCAAATATTTTATAAGCATTTTTTTTAAGTGTGATAGTTATACAAATACAAATATTCGATAATTACTTGTTTTAAATCAATTTTATTCACATAAAAAGAATTATTCAATTAAAAAGATTATAATGTATAAAAATCATACCATAAATATTTTCTTTTTCCACAAACAACATCCTTGGCAACCATGCACAATAACGGTGACGGCTAACCTTACCTAACATAATCAAAACGTCAAAACATGCTCAAAATCACTTGTAATCTGTGCTCAAAATTCATAACGCCATTTTTGTTTGCTTCATTGTTTGAAGGTGTTCAATCGGCGATATTAATTGTGTTATTTTACTTATCGATTGTGCGTTGTGGTAATATTAACTATAAAAATATGGTGGTATAGATTATTATTCTTATAAAATGGATAAACATCACGGCAGAGTGCATTGTTCATACAGAGACTGTCCAAATAAATTTTATTCGGAAAGAAAAATAATAATCCAGGGGATGGGAGTATTTGATTTAATATCCCGGCCTATGATGAAAGAAATTTTAAAGTTTTTGATATTAACTTTGGTGCTACACATTATTTATGCATAGGTGTATATTGTATTCCCTTTGATTATAAATAAATTAAAAATTATTTGTACTTTAAAATTTGGTTGATTTTTGTTATTATTTGTGTTATCTAAAAATGTATTTATTAATTAATCTCCCAAGAGTAATGACTATTTATACCTAACAAATCATAGGAATGTACATATATGTATTTAGTAAATACATAAATATATATTCGATTATGATTGTTTTAATTCATGGCGCAGTTTTAAAGATTTAGTGGAAACTCTCAAAAAAAACTAGATCCGGCACTAGAAATTGTTATTGTCCCCGAGTCAACAGTGCAATTTGGTAGGAAATTCAGAAAATGTTTCAATCTGGCAACATCGCGGCCATACCGAGTTAAAGTTCTAAGGTCATTGACGACGGAGCTGAAAATCGTTTGATGTTTCGTATCTGTTCTCTTTATAATCTGTGGTCAAGTCGCTAAATTTGATGCGATAAGCTATTGCATTACATCGAAAGCAGCCACAATCGTGTAGGCTACAAAAGTCGCGCGGTTTTAGCCGCTACACTCGCTGGATTGGATACACCTTTAGGTTGAAACAATTAATTCGATAAAGTCTAAGCTCTTATACACTGAGGACCGAAATCAAGAAGTACATTTTTTAATTGAAAATATTTTTTTTCTTCTTTGGACGATTTATTTTCTTTTTGCAGGGCTAATAACCTAACATGTCCTAGCATGACTGTAAATTTGGAAGCAAAAATAATATACAGGGTCGGACTTATAAAAAAAATTATATAACAGAGCATTTGAGCTCATTGCAAATGAAAACTGTTTTAGCTAAAATTGTACTAATATGCTTTTTCGGTAGATAAACTATCCAGAACACTTCAGTCAAAAGGAAATTTTCCGAAATTACCGGATTCGCTAAACTTCATTTTTTTATTAAATAACATTTTAACAAACAACACATTTATGAAAACAGTTTAGTAACTTTAAAACTTAGAGTAAAATATTATGAATGTGGCCACCATTATTGTTTACCACTTCTTGAAGTCGTCTGCGCCATAAATTGATACCCCCATTTATTGCACCGTGTTCAAAATTGTTCCAAGCAAACTGCATTCTTTCTTTGAGCTGCTCGATTGTTTCAAATTGTTGTCCCTCATACAAATTTTGTTCGAAAATTCCCCAAATTGAATAATCAGCCGGATTTAATTCTGGGCTGTTAGGTGGCCACATTCATACTATTTTTCTAAAAGTTTTAAAGTTTTTATTTTATTTTTTTATTCTGTTATTTAACGTCGGTCTATTTCTGCGACTGAGGCTAATCACCGACGCCCGGAGCACTCTACCCCTAACCGGAAATTTTGGCGAACTCACTAGTGTTCCAACCAGTGGTAGCGTTCTTTAACGAGCCCAACATCCATGGACTCGGGACCAAGGTTTTACGTCTCCTCCGAAAGACGGCATATCTACATTATACCTCGTGCTCATTGGTATAATGCCTGCGAGCTAGTCCGCTGCAGGCTGTACGGGCCCTATACAATGGTTTTCCCTGGACGTCTATTCCTGAATAATGAGCGGCATATATTTGTGGCGAATGATCACATGAGGCGATCGTCGTTTTATTCTTGGCCCGTGATCCGATATTATTGATCTGATCTCATTAAAATCATACGCTCCGGATCGCATGGTCCGATATAGAGGAGCAGAGTCGAATGAATTGGCGCTTGCCTAGCAAAAAGGTTTTTTAATGGAATTTTGTTCACATTCTGTCATAGAGAAATGAGTATATAATTACTATTTCTCTATGCATTCCGTAATTATTCTATCAGTTCTCTGGTCACCCATGGTATTTCGCGAATCCGGTAATTTGGGAAAATTTCCTTTTTACTGAAGTGTTCTGGATAGTTTATCTACCGAAAAAGCATATATATTAGTATAATTTTAGCTAAGGCAGTTTTCATTTGCTACGATCTCAAATGCACTGTTATATAATTTTGTACATTATTTTTGCTTCCAAATTTACAGTCATGTTAAGGACATATTAGGTTATTAGCCCTGTAAATAAATAAATAAATCGCCCAAAAAACAAAACAAAATATTTTCAATTAAAAAATGTACCTACTCCTTTATTTTGGGCCCACAGTGTAGGTATTCAGAACGTTAGGAATTATTTATTAAAAATATGTTGTGTTTGATATTACGATTAAAACAGATTAATAACTGTTCTTATACTTATTTTCATTTGCTTTATGCAAATTTGGGGGTTACTAGATAATTAATGATGTTTTTCTCACTATTCTTTATTTGTAAATAAGAACCCAATTATATACTTCACTGAGGCAAAGATAGTTTTTATATCTGGAATACGCAATCAGTTATCATGATTAAATCATTTTAAAAAATATACGTATTTTGTCAAGGATATTTTAAAAAACTTGTTTTTTTGTAACTTTCGTAAAGTTAGTTCGGTAAATTTGTCGAAAACAGTTCCAAATTTCTTTTCTATATCGTTCTTCACCACTTATATGCAGTATTACAAGTAATAGTCCAAGTAGGCTCATGCCTTTGCACCCCTTGATAATATGAATTAATATAAATGACAATACTCCAGAGCAATATGAAATTTACAAAAAACAAAGAAAAATAGTTAAAGATTTAGTAGCAGTGGCAAAAGAAAAGATGTGGTCTGATTTTGAAAATAAAAAGGAAACAGACAGTTCAAGCAATCAAAAAGTTTTAAAATCATTTAGAAAAGAAAAATCAGTAAGTGAATTTTATGTCAAAAATAAAAAACAAGAAATACTTTTAAATGAAACGGAAATCATTAATAGATGGAAAGAACATTTTCAAGAATTATTAGGACAACAAGCACAAGAAAGTGAGGAACAACCCGAAAATACCAGAAATATTGACCAGGAGACCGAAAATGAAGAAATTAAAATGGATGAACTAAAGACGGTAATAAAAGTACTAAGAATGGAAAGGCATATGATAAGATCACGGCTGAAATGATAAAAAACTTGGGAGAAGTAGGTTCCCAAATAACAGTTGACATTTTAAATAAAGCTTGGCATAACGAAAAAATACCGGAAGAATGGGGGGACAGCATTAATAACACCTATACACAAGAAATGAGACAAAAAGAACTGTAGTAATTACAGAGGAATAACATTGCTGAACACTATAGTAAAGATTTATGAACAAATAATAAATAACAGGTTAAAACCAATACTAGAAACACAATTGTCGGAACCACAGAGTGGATTTACCTGGGAGAAGCACTCAAGATCATATTTTCACAATCAAACAAATAATTGAAAGAAGGCAACCACAAAATAAAAATATATATCTAGCTTTCGTAGATCTGGAAAAAGCATTCGACACAATCCCTATAACAAAAGTATGGAGAGGCCTGAAAGAAAGATGCATAAATAGCAAAATAATAAGAGTAATCCAAGATATATATAAAACAAATACTAACAATGTAATAAAAAATAATAAAAAATCAGATGGATACAAAACAGAGACGGGATTAAGACAAGGTGGAGGACTAAGTCCAACCCTATTTAATGTACACATGGATACTATAATAAAGAAATGTGAAAGAAAAACCAAAGCCATGTTTGTGGGCTATAAAAATTTAGAAAGAGTGGTAATATCTGAAGGAGTCTTTGCTGATGATGTGGTATTAGTGGCAGGAAACGAGAAACAACTACAAGAGAACTTAAATATATGGAAAGAAGCACTGGAAGAAGAAGGAATGAGAATAAATATACATAAAACCAAAATATTGATAATAGGAGATCAAAATATTGAAACTAAAATCAAACTAGACAATATTCCAATAGAACAAGTAAAAGAATTTAAATACTTAGGAGTAACTTTAGCACAAAATGGAAAACAAGATATTGAAATAAATGAGAGAATAGATAGAACAATAAAATTATATTATGCAATGAACCAAAAATTTATCAATAAAAAAGAAATCTCCAAACAAACGAAAATTAAAGTTTTTTATACCATATATAGACATGTACTAACATATGGATGTGAATCATGGACTCTGTCAAACTTACCAAAAAGTAAAATCCAAGCCGCTGAGATGAAGTACCACCTGAGACGAATAATAGGAGTAACAAAGAAGGGACAGAGTTCGGAATACAAGTATAAGAGAAGAATTGGGGGGTTGAAACAATCTTGAAATTTATTGAACCACGACAATTAAGTTGGTGGGGACATATACAACGAATGAGTAATAGCAGACAAGTGAGAAGAATATACGAAGCAAAAACACAGCTAAAAAGACAATGGGGAAGACCCAGGAAAACATGGAATACAGAGGTGGGTAACATAATACAACAAAGAGGGAAGACATGGAAAGAAGCAGCTATATTAGCAAAAGACAGAAGAGCATGGAAAACGTTTATATATGAAAATTGAAATTAAATGTAAACCCGACACCTAACGGTAAAAGGGTGTATGATTATATATATATATATATATACATATATAAATGACAATCAATAATTGGATTCACCCTACCCCTTCTTAAATAACTTGATGTGAGCGTCGCAAAGTAATGGATATTTTTCAAGAATGGGAAGGGTAAATGCATGTATGTTAGTTTAAGTTTTATTTAGTTATATGAAGAGTTAACTACTAATGCTAGTGATTTTGTTGTTGTTTGAATTCCATTTGCTAGTAAATAAAATATTATATACATTTTCTATTATACAAAATACAGTTTTATTGTAAAACCCAAATAATATGGTTTACAATGAAAATTATAGTTATGAATTTTTTTATATTCAGTAAATTGTTGCTATTGTTTCGTATCACTCCAAAGAAATAAATAACAATATGTTCATTGATAATCGTTCATTTTATAAAATAAAATATTGTTGTTATTATCTCATTATTACAATACTAGCATCTCTCGTTGTGCGATACATATATTTTTTGTAATAGTATATTAATGTTTGTTTATTTTTTTTCAGAGCTTCAGTTAGAACCCCCGTCCGCTGCCCCCATTGAAGCCGCCCCCCGGAACTCGCCCTTTCCATCAAATTTTCCACGCCGCACACAAAAACAATCGTTGCTTATTGCGTAGAATGGTAGAAGGTGAACCAGCTAGAAACCAAAAGCAAGACTCTGATGTAAAAATCGAGCACCTAGCAAACGGCTGCGGATCAAAAGATCTCGAGCTTGGAAACTTCACAACCATCAAAGATCTCCCACTAAAGGTCCCGTCGGATGTAGATAAATCCAGCGACAAAGCTGACTTCGAAAAAGCCATCGAACTCACCAGGTATTTACATAATATTATCTAGTAATTTATTTTCGACAAAACACTAATGTTTCTACATAATTTTCTCCTAACTAAACTTCTATTTATCTATGCCCATACCTTTAGTTTATTTATTTAAATTCCTTCCTTATAGATGGTTTTATTCTATGAAATATTTCTTAGTGATAATTGCAAAATTAATAGATACAAAGTTGAAAACGCTTCTTCTCTATTTTCTTATCGATTGTCGTCCTGATCACAAGACTAAACGGTCTTAACCTTTAGGTTCAACTTTATTGATCCGGTTGGATCTGTATTTTTATCAATAGCAATTGTAAACATTTAAATTTATGCACAACACTTTAATTTTCAATTTAAGTTCAATATGTTTAATATTATATTGTAAATTAAAATATCTTCGACAGTTAAAGATAGTTAAGTTAAACAATATTGTCCCAAATCAATTTTGATATAAGGAAAAAACCGTGACCTGTCCAGTTTAAAATGGGCTCGTTTATTAAAATTTTTAAATCATTTTAAACTGTCTTAAAACAAAGTACTAAGGATAAAAATATGATTCTGAAAATTTCATGTCAATAGAATATGTCGGTCTCTCTCTCTCGCGAAGACTACGAATGTGACGTCACCGCTTATGAAAGTTAATGTGCAGAAACATTAGGCTTCTAACTGTAACGTGCCTCGCGTAGAATTTATTTATTTTGAATTACTCGCAAAATTTTGTGTGAATAAAATAAAATGTGTGGATCTAATTTTAAAAAAGCAGACTCATTAAATCTTCCAGAAGTGGACTTTTTAATCAAAAATACGAGTTTATTAAATTATAATTTTATACTATGTGACACATCGTTTTTGGCTGTTTTCCGGCAAGAATGATTGAAAATGTCAATATTTTCATAAATAGATGCTCTCTCAAATGATAAACAGGGAGATTCCAGATGTTTTATTTTATTCCTGGTCTGGTGGACAAAGTTACGGAGATAACGCTATAGGTTACTCAGTAACAAATTGCAATTTTTTAAACTGCAGACTGCCCAATTAAAGGAGCTTCTCCAAATGCTATTTATGATGAATGTGTAGTGGAAATTAAATCACCAATGTTGAAAAGAACAAGAAAAACTTATTTTGATGAAGCAGGTAATATTAGTTGCAAATGTTTACATCAGATTCAAATGCACATGCACCTCACTGGTAAAAAAGCGATATTTGTTAGAGCTGTTTCGGACTTTGAATCAAATAAAATAATTTCTTTTAAAACATAATATACGCCAGCTTTGTTGATGATTTACTGAAAAAGATTACCTGTTTTTTGGAAAAAAAGCAGTACCTATTTAATAAAATTTAAATTTGTGAAGAACTGATCCATTATTTTATTAAATAATTTTAAACATTAATAACACCACAAGCTATAAGAACAATATCATCTACGTATTTAAAAAAATTTAGATTAATACAAGCGTGTGGTTTTCAATAACCCTCTCAATATGGATTCACAACGTATTTTGAGGTAATCTATAACGAATCTGATTGAAGAAAAATGAAATCCTAAAAATACACAAACAAAGTATGTTGACTTATCAGTGATTGCTTTGAGTCTTTTCATTTTTGCATCCTTATTAATAGAAATAAATGTTTTGTTAGATGTTTTAATCGTAGTACTTTTACATTCTGGAACCGCACAATATTTATAGCTTTTTTTACTCTGGTTCTGGTCCATTGTGTCGAATAATTTAAATTATTTCTAAACGTTCTCATTTCACAAACATAACACTGTTTAGAGTTTGCTAAAACGTATAATAAATAATAAGCATATAAGCTAGCAAAATACTGTTACTAGCTAAGTAGTCATCTAACCGAGAACCGATCGGCGCGGTATCCGCTCTCTTAACGAGAGATTTCATATGAGATGACGTCACGCCTGAAATTCGGAGAGGAGCGCTGTTTAATGTTTATAATTTTTTTATGCGACTTAGGAGTCTCGCTGACGTCTAATTTTTTGCACAGAGCCTCAAAATGATGTGCTCTTCCCAATAATAAAATAAATAAAAATATGTAAATGAGCCCATTAGAACAGCGACGTTATTAAATATGCATAAATAATGAAAGATGCATGCCCAACTTCACTTTTAATTAATAATTTTTCAATTTCTATCATCCATTATTAGGTTATAACTTGATCTATTGCATTTTACAAGAAACTTATTTCGTTTTCAGATATGGGAAATTTCATTTTCTTCTGCTAGCAGTATGCGGCTTCGTAAGCACCTCGGAGGAGATGGACGTCATCTCGATGTCGTTCATTCTCCCTTCGGCCCAGTGCGACTTAAACCTCAACACTCAAACCAAGGGGTGGCTCAACTCCATCATCTTCATTGGGATGATGGCAGGAGCCTATGTTTGGGGTTCAGTAGCAGACTCAGTGGGTCGTAAAAAGGTGCTTATTGTGAGTTCCTTCATGAACGCGTTATGTATTGTAGCTTCTAGCTTCAGTCAATCATATCAGCTGTTCATGGTCTTCAGATTTCTCAATGGGGCGGCGTAAGTATTGAAAATATTTCCGTTTTTAGTTAGTTCTAGTTATAAAAGATATTAATTATTTTTTTTAATTGTAGGTTAGGGGGCAGCGGGCCAGTGATCTGGTCATATTTCGCGGAATTTCAACCTAAATCCAAAAGAGGCTCTATGCTTTCATTCATGGCGGCTTTCTGGACTTTGGGTAACTTATTCGTAGCCGGATTGGCTTGGTTAATCATTCCAGCTGACATTGGTTTCCAAAACCAATATTTTGTGTATAATTCTTGGAGAATATTTCTTCTGATTTGCTCATTTCCATCATTTATTGTTGCTGCTTTACTTTGCTTCTTACCTGAAAGTCCCAAGTTTTTACTTTCTCAAGGTAAAAGTGAAGAAGCTATTGCTATTTTTAAGTACATATACCACATCAACACTGGAAATGATGCCGAAGATTATCCAGTTAAACACCTTATCTACGAACAAGAAGAATTAACACTTGAACAAAAGGAAAAGGTAGCAAAAAGAGGAAAATATACAAACATGTTTTTTGATATATTAGACAACAGTAAACAGTTGTTCGTGTCACCTATATTGAAATTCACACTTATCTCAGTAACAATCAACTTTACATTCCACATCGGGTAAGTACATACGTAACTGTCAATCTTTGAAGTCAGTCAATCATTATTTAAACATTATTTGTAATAAGCTTCCGTACTATAAGCAATCATTTTAGAGAGTCCCATAATTTATAATATGTTAATTCACCCAAAATGTAATTAAAAAATTGATTTCAAAAATCAATTTGGATTTTATTATTATTTTCAGGTAAATTTTAACAAACGATTTTATTCATTACAGTTATTATGGTCTTATGATGTGGTTCCCTGAACTTTTCAACAGATTTGATGAGTACGCCAAAGTACACAACGGTGCAGAAGCTGGTGTATGTGAAGTAGTAGATTATGTAGTAAACATAGGAAGTCACAGTGAAGGTAATACATGTAACGACAAAATTTCATCATCTGTATTCTTGGAGTCGTTGATAACAGTATCTGCTGCATTGCCAAGTAATATCATCGCCGTCTTGGGTATGGACAGACTGGGACGAAAATTTTTCTTAGGTATGAGTTTTAACATATAAATCCTTATGTACCTAGTAACTTTCAAATTCAAATATATCATCAAGTTACAATTTTAATTATTATTTTTTTTTCAGTGTTCAGTACAGTATCATCTGGGTTATGTTCAGCATGCATGTATTTTGTATACAACAAGACTCATAATTTAATTGTATCTGCAGTATTCAGTAGTGTCATTTCATGCGGTAACGCGGCTTTGGATTCTCTAATCACTGAAATTTTTCCAACTCATTTGAGGTAAGAACATTTTAGTAGTACCTATCTTTAATATTCAAAAACGAATTTGCTAATCGTGAAGAACAATTTTAACACCTAAATACAGTAAACCACCACATTTTTATGGTTTACCAAAAATTCATAAGCAAAATATACCATTACGACCAATTTGTAGCACTATTAATTCCCCATGCAGCAAACTATCAAATTATATATTAAATCATTGAACCCCTCGCAGGAGAGACATATTCGTACATCAAAAATAACAATCATTTTTTAGAAAAACTATCAGATTCAAAGTTCAACAAAAGCCATTATTTGGTCAGTTTTGATGTAGTTAGTCTCTTCACAAATGTACCGGTACAGAAAACAATAGAGCTTGTCCAATCGAAATTAGAAATAGATCAGACCCTTACAGAAAGGACCAAATTGAGCGTAGCAGCAATAATAGAATTATTAAAATTATGTATAACAAAAACATATTATTAGTTCCATAATGATTTTTATTAACAGAATTTTGGTCTTGCCATGGGCTCTTGCCTCTCACCAATTCTATCTAATATTTACATGGAACATTTTGAAGCCGAAATAGTAAATAATCAAAAATTAAAACCAATTGTCAGGTGGAGATATGTAGACGACATTTTTGCAATATGGCCTTATGACTTAGTATCTCTGAATGATTTCTTAACAAATATAAATGAAGGAGAAAAATCTATAAAATTTTAAATTGAAATTCAAAATAACAATTTTTCGTCATTTTTAGATGTTCTTATCAATAAAACACCTACAGGGTATGAAACAAGTGTTTATCGTAAGCCAACACACACTAATATGTATTTGAATTTTGAATCAAATCATGCTATAAGCGTTAAAAAAGGGGTAGTAATATCTTTATACGATAGGGCCAGAATCATTTGTTCTAATGATAATCATTTCACAAAGGAGAAAACTCTACTAAAAAATGTTTTAAATGCCAATAATTACCCAGAATTTGTAAATAAGGAAATTAAGAATATAGAGAAGGGCTCATTGTTAATACCCCATAATAATAACAATAATATTATTAATTTAGCTAACATAATTTTTAAAAACTTGACAATACCGTATGTTAAGGGTTTATCAGAAACAATTAAGAAAATTGGTAATCAATTCAATATTCGAACTAGCTTCAAATCTAACACTACGTTGAGATCTATTCTAACAAAAACAAATCCAAAAAATGAAGAACAATCTTCAAAAAATTGCATATATCAGATATCTTGTGAATGCGACAAATTTTATTTAGGTGAAACATCTAGACCATTGAAAGTCCGAATAAGTGAACATAAAAAATATATCAAAGATAGGGAGTTCTTTAAGTCAGGTATTTGTAAACATGCTTGGGAAGAGGGGCAAAAA
This sequence comes from Galerucella calmariensis, assembly GCA_910591675.1. NCBI lineage: Eukaryota > Metazoa > Arthropoda > Insecta > Coleoptera > Chrysomelidae > Galerucella > Galerucella calmariensis. The sequence continues at coordinate 1,171,199 of CAJUYG010000004.1, read as the reverse complement.
ATTCAATGGGATTCGACAAAAATAATATTGAAAGAACCCAATAATAAAAGACGGAAAATCAAAGAAAGTGCTTTAATACAACTAAATGCAGATAAATGTGTAGCTAGTATTTCAGCCGAATGTAGTCAAATTTGGTTACCAATGTTAGAAAGAGAAATTTCCAATAATCAATTACCTGCTTTATCAGGATAGCATCATAAGTTTTTATCCAGGTTTTCTTATGATTTATCAATGGAATAGTTGTTAATCGATGCACACTTCAATACACAAAATCACAAAATGAGTAACAAGTAACAACAAACGCGTTTTATTAACAACATTTCCAAAATAAGCGTAAAAAAACCGTTATCCCAATAAAAACCGTTCCTGGAACGTGCACTTCACTGGATTCCATTTCTAGTAGACTGTCATATCGTTAGAATGTCATAAAATAAAATATTTTATTTCACATTTTACCAGAGATGTGATCTACTATGAATGGACCTTAATAAAATTTGACAACAAAGTTTTGTAGTCTTAAACTTCAAAATATTATTGATTATCTAGTTGTCATATTTTTTTCGTTGTGTCAGATAGGGACCAAAAATTATTTTATTACTAGTTAATCTTGACAACCGTAGCTGGAACGCTACCGAAACGTCGAAATAAAAAATAAAAAACATTATTGTGGTTTGATTCCCAAAAAATACGAGAAAGAAATAATAAGTAATGCCACAAGGAACCTACAGAAGATATTTAAACTAATACAGTTTTTAATTAACAAAATTATTTTTGTTTTTCTATAGGGCCACTGGTATAGCTGTTTCTATGGTAGCAGCACGTCTGGGTGGTATAATTGGTAACATCGTGATTGCCCAGTTGCTTGACTTGTATTGTCCTGCTCCTACTTTCATCGTTACTGCACTATTGATTGGAGGTGGTCTGCTCAGCTTGTTCTTACCAAACACTACTCAGAAACCACTTCAATAAGACCAATACCTCGAATTTGTATCCTTACCTTATCTTTCTACGTTAATTTTATTTTATTAAATGTTTGCCATTTACTTGTTATCTGTTACATCCATTCATTTTTTCAATTACTCATATTATTTTAAGGTGATTTGTAATTGAAGCAATAATTGGTATATAACAACACTTGTAGATAAAATATTTCTTTATAATTAGTATTAGTAACATAAGAAGAATGTAGTTTAGTTCATAGAATTTACACATTTCCGTCATGTATTATATTATAAATAAATGTTAATTTTATTCAGACTAATTTATTGTAGTTTTTTTTCGGATTATATTCAGTAGTGCCCAATGGAACACAACCATGTGTTTATATAGTTGAAGTTCATTGAAGATGTTAAAATATATATTCACTGTTAATTACATAGAATTACGTCAAGCCGAAATAACTTGATAGTAGAACTTTACAACGTACAATTATTTGGTTTATTATATAGTAGGTACTTACACCCACACTCGTTTAAATCCATATATTAATGTGACCAACTCCAAAAAAACAACAAATTAGGGAGCGACTATAGATCATTATTAGGAGTTTCCTCAATTAATAAGAAATGAATCGCAGAGAGTTGTATCAAGGAAACGAAAATAATAAAATACATCCATAGTTCGTACTTCGACCCTGCTTCGACCTCGAGCAACAGATTTAAAGCCCCAATTATAGACTTGCTTGATATTTTATTTGATTTAAACGAAAATATAGATAAATTTTAAAAAATCAAAACATTTGTTAGTGTTTATTTAGGATTTTTTTGGATATATGGATATTAGGTAAATATTATATATAAATAGTCCGGCTCTGTTACAATTGCGCATGAGCACCACTTAATTTTCTCCTTTTATACAATGCTCACTTACAACAAACGTTGACATATCTATACAATATACAAAAGTTTTTAATGTTTCTGACGATCAAGTTCAGTTTTAAGATAATAATATAAAGGAATCACGAACAAGTAAAAGAAATGTTTGTATCAACAGGAGAACCACAGAATAAACCATTCGCACAGAGGCGACTACTTTGCTCTTTGTTCTGTGGTATGACGGTCAGGCAAGTGTCATTTTTGTTTACTTCGAACTTCAGCATGGTTTGTTTTTATTATCATTGTTTGTGTATTGTTTTGTTACACGTTACATACGTGTTCAATGTGACATACATTCAGTAGAAAACTTGTTTTACTTGTTTATAATTGTGTTATCTGGAAAACCATTAAATACTCAATGTAGTTTAAAAATTATACGGAAGTTAGTTAAAAAATATATAAATAACACCATCAGTAAGTAAACATAACCTGAGTTAACAGAATCAAATTGTTCACAAACATGACAATATTGCGTCAAAAAGTGGACGCTTTAACTCATCAGTCACCACAAGCAATTTATAAATTACTGAAGAAAAATTTAATATCTAAAGAATATGCAGATTATCAATTTCTCCAGAAAAGTCAAGTACCAACGATGCACTTTCAGAAATCTTTACCTCGTTTGCCAATTCCTTCCATAGATTTGACATGTAAACGATATTTGGCCGCTTTAAAACCTCTACTTATTGATGAAGCATATAGGAAAACCGAAAGTAATGTAGAACAATTTAGAAATAGTTCTGGTAAACAACTGCAAGAATTGCTCAAAAACTATGATCAATTGAATAAACATACAAGCTACATATCAGAATTTTGGTCTGATAGCTACTTGAGAGATCGAAAACCTATACCCATTAATTATAATCCAATGTTGGTTGTCCATAAAGATGAACGGCCAGCTTATAATGACCAACTTATTAGAAGTGCCAATATGATTATAAGTTCATTAAGGTTTTACAAATCTTTGAAAGCAGGTATTTTAGAACCAGAAGTATATCATCTAAACCCAAAGAAAAGTGATACAGAGAAATTTAGAAATATCTGTAGTAAATTACCTCCTGCAATATCCTGGTATGGGGCATATTTGCTTAAAGCCTATCCTTTAGATATGAGTCAATATCCTAATTTATTCAACACTACAAGGATTCCAGAAATTGACAAAGATAGGCTTGTTCATAATGCAGCTGGAAAACATATTACAATACAGTACAAAGGTCACTTTTATGCTTTTAGAGTTCTTACTGATAATAATGATATTATACCAGCCAAACAAATTTTAGCAAGACTGAAATATATCTTAGAAGACCCTATTACAAAATGTGACTTTCCAATTGGTATTTTAACTACTTTGGAAAGAAATAAGTGGGCTAGCCTAAGACATGAATTAGAAACAAATGGAAATGATCAGTGTCTGAAATACATTGATTCTGCACTATTTAATGTTTGCCTTGATTCTGAGAATTTAGGTGAAGATCCATATGGAATAGTAAGAAACTTTTTACATGGAGATGGAGAAAATAGGTAAGTCTGGCTTAATAAAGAAATTGTATAAATTTTCTTATTATTGGCTTACTATACAGAAATCTTTCTTGCTTCTTGTATTTCATAAACTTTTTAGATGGTTTGATAAATCTCTTTCTCTCCAAATTTCCAAAGATGGACAAGCTGCAGTTAATTTTGAACATGCTTGGGGTGATGGTGTAGCTGTTTTAAGATTTATTCAAGATATCTATAAGGATTCAAAAGAAAATCCATTTATTTCTCCTGATACACAACCTTATGATGATAACATTAATAATGTACTACGTCTGGGTAATTATGAATTTGATTTAGTATTTACTTATTCAGTCTAAAATATCATCTCTGATAATCTAAAGGCAATAGTTTTATTTTAGATGTCAACCTAAATGATAAAATTAAATCTGGTATCCAAGAAGCTAAAAATGAGTATAAAAATACTTGCAAAAGTCTTGATATAGATTATTTGATATTTAATAGAATTGGTAAAAATGTTTGCAAAAAACAAGCAGTTAGTCCTGATGCTATTATGCAATTAGGTTTTCAAGTTGGATATTACAGAATGACAGGAAAGTTTGCTCCAACATATGAATCTTGTAGTACCGCAGCTTTTAAACATGGCAGAACAGAAACTGTAAGATCATGCACCAATGCTACAAAGGTATGATTGAATAAATAATATAATAGAACACTAATTCATTTTAAATTTGATAATGCTTAATATCTATTTGGTAACTGAATATTTTCAGGCATTCACTCTTGCAATTACATCAAAAAACAAACCTCCAGTATCAGAACTGAAACATCTGATATCTGATTGCTCAAAAGTTCATAACCAGTTGACCAGAGAAGCTGCCATGGGTCAGGGATTTGATAGACATTTGTTTGCTTTGAAAAAATTTGCAGAAAAAAGTAATATGACTTGCAACATATTTGAAGATCCAGACTATGCTATGTTGAATCATATTATTTTGTCTACAAGCACATTGAATTCTCCGGCTATTTTTGCAGGAGGTTTTGGACCAGTGGTTAAAAATGGTTTGGGAATAGGGTAAGTATTTTCATTTAAAAACATGATTATACTCCATGGATCCTGTTTGAAAACATGATGAATTTTTAGGTATATTATCAAGGATGATGAACTAGGAGTATTGGTAACAAGTTATCCCCCATACCACCGTGGTTCTGATTTTATTGATTCATTGAGAGGTACTTTTGATGAACTTGTAAATCTACTCCAAAAAGATTAGTTGTATTTATAAACATGATGAGTATTGACTATGGAAATGGGTATTAAGTAAGCATTGAAGTTAACTTTGTTCCAGTCAAACATTTTTATAACTTTATATTTCAATATTACACATTTTGTTATCCAAACAAAAGTATTCAGTTACTAGTATTAACAAGTTTATTTGTTTTTGCCAATATTAACCTTGTACCTTCAGTGCCTTTATAACCCAAGTGCTTCCTCAACATAAATGTGATAAATAGTACCTTGTATTAAACTTCAGGAGTAAACAAAATATTTCAGTTTTCATGTTATTTCTCAATGTCAAAATTTAATACCAATAATAGATATCAATGTTTAGGATATTGAACAAATAGTGTATTCCATAATTATAATGAGAATTAAGATTGAAATTGTAAAATTATACATAATACTTAACAGAAAACAACATCAGTATTTTCTTCAACACTGGACCGAATTACTAAGATAATATAGCTATAGAAGCGGTGCTAGGTCAAAAAAGAATATAAAATATAGCTTTTCTCAACTAATATATAATAAGTAGCAGCTATCCATGCCTAACAATCAAGATTTTAGAAGAAATGTAAACTAATTTCAGAAATATACTTCAGTAACTATATTCTATGTATCTTGTCTTTGAGTTTATAATATATTTATTCAAATAGTGAAACGTTCTTTTTTATTTAAATATTTTATCCTGATCTGTAAGCTAACGTTCCTCTTACCGATGCCGACTGCGCCACATATCACTGAGGTTAGTGGTCCATTATGTCCTAAATAAATACAATGTACAAATGTCGTTATCCATTCCAATATATTCTACGGACAGCGAAATGAATGGCTATCAGAATCATAGATAAAGGATGCTTTACAAGGCCTTACTTGATCAGAATGTTAAAAATTAAAAACAGAACCCTTCTTTTGTAGTCACTTTTGTCAACGAAACTGCTCCTTAAAATAACTGCTATTTGCCACAGTGACGACCCAAGGTTGGGGTCTATTCTCGAATATCGAATGACATTTGTAGTATTCGACATATGTCGATAGAAATTGTCGCACAACATTAGCATCTGGCATTCTCAAATGGGTTCGACATCTAAGTCGCATGAGATAAATTTTGTCGAATAACATGGACTGGCAACACCAAAGTTTCGATATTATATCCTGTTCCATGCCACTTCTCATGTAAAGATGTAAAATAATGAAATGACAGTAGTAGTTATAATATGATCTGTGATGATAGTAATGATTTGGTTATTTGTTAGAAGTTAGAATGTACAATGTACTTACTCGAATGTAGAACAAGATAAGCATGGAAAGTGAAACAAAAAAAAATTATTGCACCCAAAACCAAAAACGAACATTAATAAATTCAATGCAAGAAAAATAAAATGAGCCTCTTTTATCTGGAAAGTTTTCCCCAAATTTTAGCTTTCAAATTGCAAGGAGTAAGTGGCATCAGTGTCTATCAAAAATTTGCGAAGGCGACATTTGAAAATAAGAATATTCAGATTTTATTCGACAAAGAGGATTTCTCGCATGCGACAAAACATGTCACGGTTAACGGTTTGAGAATAGGGTCCCAGAGCAGTCGTATTAGAGATCATAGATAACCACTTTTAGAGATCACAGACGAAAAATGTCATGCGGAGTTGATCATGGACTATGAAAGAAGCGCAAACACAAGTAAGCATGCGTTTAACATTAACATGAAAGTGCAGGTAGCATGATATACACCAAGCATACAAAATATCTGTATCAGATTATCACAAAGCACTCAAGTGCATAGTTACGGATTTTGAGATATGACAACAAATTTGAACTAATGTCATCTCCTGACAAGCGGTAAACAAACAAAATTTGACATAAACATAACATAACCAAGTTCGAAAAATAGTAAAAATAATAATACACAAATGAATGTTAAAGATAAATCGGCAGCTGGGCCCAAAATGAATTCAACAAATTTATATGTTACTACTACACAAATTATAATGAAGGCAGATCCAAAAAATTCCTATTCATGGCAAGATCTTTACAGACTAGTACCATATTTACGAAATTCCTTATGTTGTGTAGTTTGTTCAAATTTGTTAGTGGATCCATATTCGCCAACAATAGCACAATGTCAACATCATATATGTAGACTCTGTAAAGGAGGTCGAAAAAAAATTAAACCCGCTTGTGAAGGATGCAAAGACTGTTTAGATTATTCAGAAAATAAAAGATTGCGAATATTATTGCAATGTTACAAGAAGATGTGTGGATCTTTAATAAATTCCCCTTTATTTAATAGTATTTCATTACAGGCCTCTGAACCAGGTACAGGTTTTGAAAGAGGAGCAAGTAATTTAATTTCATTAATAAAAGAAGGAGCATCTTTTGAAGATGATTATAAAAGTAATGGAGGTTTACCAAAATCTACATACTCAATACTACCATGTATTTATACTAATTCTGTGAATGCACAAAGTAGTCATCAACAAGATACAACATTACATAAAGAGAAAACAATAGTCTTAACACCAAATGTACAAAGATCCACATTTTACTCAGTCTTATATCCTGGTAATGGAAGTAAAATTACCCTTAAAAGAAAACCAAAAGAAGGAAGTGGGACTTTACCTAAGGTACCTGTAACAACCATTCGACCAAAAGAGTTTCCAGAAAAGGTATGACAAGTTTAGTTATATTTTTCAAGATCTAGTATCCTAGTATATTCTTATATTTTAGATTTTATTTAAAAAACCATGTACTGTAAAACCAAAAAAAGGCTGTCGATGTGGAAATGCAACAGCTACACCTGGAAAGTTGACATGTTGTGGACAAAGATGTCCATGTTATGTAGATAGTAAACCATGCTTAGAATGTAAATGTAGAGGATGCAGGAATCCTCATATTAAAGGAGGCCAAAAAGTAAGTATTCTATTTAGTATATCCAAGCAATTAATTTCTCAGCTAAATTTTTTATTGTATTATTTATTTAGGTGATACCACATATTCCCGAACTACAAATCCATCTCCCAACAACCACTACCACCCCTACACTTACAAGTCAAGCACAGATATTATCTTCAAAAATACCAGGAGTTAAATTAGAGGAAATTGACTTGGAATCCCAGTTTGCAAGTTTCAACAATGTCAGTGTTGCTGAACACTTCAAATCATTTGACTGTAAGTCAATAAAAATTCCACAGTTTACAACAATATATTAACTTGTCATTTATCTTTCAGTTGTTGGTGGTTATAATGCAATGCCATTGTCAGCAGATTTATTACCTATAGGTTACAGTGAAGAGGATACTGATATAAATGTTATATGACAGTTTGATATACATAAAGAACGTTTCACAATATTTCGTTGACTTAGCATTTGGCCTTAACGATTTAGTATAATCAGATTATATCCTTTTGCATTTGATTTTATTGTGGATATTGGAATTTTGGTCCACTTATATGTTTCTTTTGATGCATCATGATAGAGTAATTAAATAAATTAAAAAATTATTCTCAAATATCATTTTATCAACCAGTTGTGAAAATAAATAATCATACTAAAACAGGCATTATCTTTTCACTGCAATTGTTATGGGATTAACAATTACCTGCTGTTGGTTTTGGCCTTAAATCAATCATGTTGGCATAAGTCAAAACGAAATATTTTGGAACGAAGTATATCTCTATTTACCATAGTTCCTAAAGAAAAATTGAAGTCACTACTAAATCAGGAACTATTTGTCCAAATTTATATTTTATTCTTACACAACAATTACATATGGATTGAATTATTCCATTTGTACAACGGTGATATTTTATAACTAAGTTTTTAGAAAATATACCTTTTAATACTGAAGTTGTACAATTATTTCACCACCTATTTAAAATGTAATTGACCGGACACACGCAGGAGACAAACTTGTGTCCGGTCAATTACATTTTAAATAGGTGGTGTTAGGTGGTGTTTGGTTGCCTCCAGGAGCAGATGGAATTTTCCCAGCATTGCTCCAGAAAGGACAAAACGAAATTCTACCGCATCTGGTTAGAATTAGTCGAAGCAGCTTAGAGCTGGGTTATATACCTGAAGCATGGAGAAGGGCAATAGTAACCTTTATTCCAAAAACTGGAAAAAGGGACACAATAAACCCCAAATCCTTTAGACCAATTAGTCTAACATCGTTTGTATTCAAAACGATGGAAAAGGCTATTGATAACCATATTATAACGGAAATCCTAGAGAGACTACCTCTCCACCTACGTCAGCATGCTTACCGAGCAGGCAGATCTACGACTGCACTGGTACAACTGACGGAAGATATCCGAGGTGCTCTAGACAACCAAGAAACTGTAGTATATGCATTTTTGAACGTAGAAGGAGCTTTTGACAATACTCCACATGAGGCTGTCAAAAGAGCATTAAACAGAAGAGGTGTAGACAGCACAACATCCAAATGGATGTCGGAACTGCTCACCACAAGAGTAGCAGAGACGAGGACGAGCAAAGACATTGTCTCCATCTGCAATACCAGAGGATTCCCACATTAAGGAGTAGCATCCCCATTAATGTGGAGTCTGTGTGGTTTGACGGATCTCGGAGTATCCTGCCAAGGATATGCCGACGATATTGTCATAACAGAATGAACTATACAAATAGCTGGTGTAGGCAAGTGGGACTTAGCATCAACCCCACTAAAACCATCCTGATAGCCTTCACTAAGAAAAGAAAACACAACCTCAACACCATAAAACTTGATGGGAACGAGTATCTAGATTTAACTCCAGACAGTAAACTACTGTGGAACAAACACGAAAAGGAGATTACACACAAGGCAAAAATGGCTCTAATGGTGTGCAGAAATCTGGCAGGAAGAAACTGGGGTTGTAACCCAAAAATACTAAGATGGATGTACACTGCCATAGTGAGACCAATCATCACTTATGGAGCCATTGCGTGGAGTAGTAGAACTAACCTATTGACGACGAGAGAAAACCTCTCCAAAATTCAAAGGCTAGCCTGTATATGCATTACAAGAGCAATGAGAACATGCCCAACGGCAGCCATGGAAGTGATTCTCAACCTCACCCCTCTACATATGGTGGTGGAAAGCGTTGCAGAAAGAACAAGATACAGACTAAGTAGAGAGGTAATCATTAGAAAAAAAACCACCTCCTCACTTCTTAGACATCAGACAACCTGGGACATGCCACAAGACGGTATGATGAAAAAGTATAACTTTTCAAAGAAATTCGTTACGGAATTGAGCAACAAGAAAGAATGGTATCCAAATACCATTACCAGACTTAGAAAGAATGCCATTCAATGGTACACAGACGGCTCAAAAGCAATAGATGGAACTGGGATAGGAGTGTTCGGGCCAGGAACCAAACACTCTGAAAGCTTGGGAAAAACCCCAAGTATCTTTCAAGAGGAAATCCACGCCATAAGAAAGTGCGCCCAGTTCAATATTGATAAAGGATACAGAAGACAAAGGATTATCATAATGTCGGATAGTTAAGCAGCCATTAAGGCACTGAGCTCTTGTGTAATCAGTTCCAAAATGGTGTGGGAATGCCTAGGCAAACTCAATGAACTAGGTGAGAACAATACTATAGATTCCAGGACACACTGGAATAGAAGGAAATGAAATAGCAGATGAACTAGCAAAGAGGGGGACTGAAATACCTTTCTGGGGGGCTGAACCCTTTTGCGGAATCAGCCCCAATGTAATATTGGAAGAAATAAGTAAAGCAGAGAAAAAGAGAAGATCTGACCATTGGAAAGATCTATTAGGGCTTATACAATCAAAGACTCTTCTGGGTGACTACAACCTGTTGAGATCAAATGAATGCATAAGTCAAAGTAAAACTGCGCTAAGAGTTTAAACAGGGATCCTAACGGGACATTGTCGCCTGAATGGGCACCTGAAAAAGCTCAAAATAGTGTGGAGGAAGAAGAATGCAGATTTTGTGACATGGAAGAAGAAACCTCCATCCACATACTTTCCAACTGCACAGCACTTCAGAATCCTAGAGCTCAGCACCTGGGATATTACTGGATAGAAGAGGAACATTTATCTAAGTTGAAGCCTGCAGACATCCTAAAATTCCTCCGGGAAAAAGGACTAAAGGAAACTAGTTTCTGAGACTCTCCTCAGAAACTGAGTTGCACAATAGATCTTTTAGGTCTCAGTGAATGTCACCCCAAAATGCATACATACATACAAGTTTGGTTGCCTGCAAATAGGCGTAATTAAAATAAACAATATGCTGAGATACTGTGAAAGGGGTGTGTGGTTGAAAAATAGTATTTTTAAAACGTGCATATATATTTGTAAATATTAGTTACAAAGGAAATAAAGTATAAATCTTATATTAATTTAAATCGGTAAATACAATAATATTTACGGAGTTTTAGCTAAAAAAAATGGTATCAATCAGAATTCTACCACAATAATGAGCAAATAGAATATGCGTGCTATTCGCTAGCGCAAAAATGAAATAAAGGAATAATTTTCAACTACATTTTTAGACCACAAAACAATGCCAATTACTACTAAATCTTCTTAATAATCTAATTTTGATAATATTCCAAGACATTTAAAATGGTTTATACATAGTTGGAAATTTTGAAGGCAAACTTCTCTGCAAATACTTCACTATGTGATCCCATTCAAGTAAGCCGCAATAATCAATAATTTTTTTCTCGACTTCTTCACTTGATTTATCTTCCTGCATTTTAAGTACATACTTTATTAGTCTTCCATAGTGGTTATTAACGAATGCGTGCCAAATTGCAAAATACAAAACATGACTTGTCAAAACCTACAAAAAAATACAATTGGGTTATCTCTAAATTTTTCTACTTTAAGCTATATGACATTGGTTTGGGAATGCACAAGTTTGTTCCCACAAACTTATGACTTATGACACTTGGTGACTTTTGACAATCTGACGCACATTTTCGTTACCAAATTATCTTCTGTAGAGATTGAAGCTCACTCGCTTTTTTGTTTCGGTTGCTGGGAACATTTGCAGCAAATGGACGAAAAAAAGTATAGTCAAGAGTTTGGAATGCAAAGATACAAAAAAGAGTATAAATACCACATAAAAGATACATGAACTGAAAAGAAGCAGTGGAATTAGTACAAAATAGACAAAAATGGAAGAAAGTTATACCCTACCCCAGACGGTAGAAGGGTCGTTGACTATATATAATATATTAACTTTTATATGATTAAAAAAAACGTAAAATTTTACATGTCAGTTAATTTTATTTCAATACCAAGTTTCACATACCTGTTTTTTTCTGTTGACTGTGAAGCCATCAAAATAAAGTTGGGAGTTTACCTTCAGTCTCTGAAGAAGATCGAAACGTTGAGTCAGAAAGTTAAAAGTATGTGTAGTGGAGGTGTAATTTGTGTCCGGTACGTTAAAAAAGTTTTGTCCCTATACGCTCAGTAATTAAAATAAACTAACTTACTTTAGCATCTGTTGGATCTACGAATTTTACCAATGTTTTCCATACTTCAGATATTTCTTGTTTATTTCCAGTAGTATCAGCATCCTTATTATTCTCTTCAGATAAAACAAGACGACATAGTGCTGTACCTTTGCGCGCCAAACATTCTAGATATACATTCCTTTGTTGTTCCATAGTACTACAATATTCAATACATTTTGAATAACATTTTTTTTTAAATGCAGTAAATATCAAGTTTTTATTAAATAATGAATGTAATACCAAATTCAATATGACCCAATCACACATATCCCTGCACCTACTATGTAAATTCAATTTATTTAGTTATGTATTTATTAACTTACGTTTTTATTTTAGCTGCATCAGGTCTCAAATCAGTCTTTGTGGCAATAAAGGCTAAAATAGAACTAACACTTAATCCAGAAAGTACCTTGTTGCAAATGCTAATAACCTCATTATTAACATCTTGGACACAACCATTCTGCTTTAATTTAGCTAAATTGGGCAAAGCTTTTTTATCCAATGGATCAATTACTTGCAAATAAGCAGAATGAATAATTAGATGGTCTGGATACTCTTTTATTAACTCTTCGTACGTCGTTTGGGCGGTAGCTGGGTCTACAATGTAAAAAATAATTTCTATTCACCCTACACCTTCAGATTACATCGTTAGCAACACATTTCTCCATTGAAACGGGAAAAAGTTATACAGGGTGCGGCAAAAAAACAGGCATGTACTTTTTAAAACATAATGTATCAAATAGCATGAAGTGTAATTTCCAGAAATAATATACTTTCATGTTTGCACCGTGAGGTGTTTTTATTATCATCCCCCAAAGTCACCTATTATTTTACCGCAACCGTTAAACATGTGTATAATTAAAGACTAAAATGACTTGCCCATTTTGGACAACATCTGGGTTTTGGGATCCTTCATTGCTTCTTTAAATTCATCCAATTTGTTTTTCTCCAAATTATTACCATTTGGCAAACTTGGTTTCTTCGCAATCATGTCAGTCAAAATGTATTTAATTGGGTATACATCAACTTTTTTACCATGTTCATCTTTTGCGTATGTTATAGTACCCGTTAAATAATGTGCAAAATTGTTGGACTTCAAAGAGAACCTTAATAATTATAAATAGTAATTATAACAGTAATAAAGTATTATATTAATAGACTTACTTGTCAGATGATAATGGAGCTATATATAGCGGAATAGGAGCATGGGGATTTGAATTATTCATAAATCCAGCTTTCTTTCCTCCTACTAAAGCTTGGGTATATGACAAATATACATCCATTGGTATTTGACTGCTCAATTTTTGAATTAATAAAAGAGGAGCTTCGTTTAATTTATCTAAATATTCTTTTTTATCGTGTCTTATTTGCAGTCTTATGAGGTAATCTCCTTTTTCTAATTTTACAGAATACTAAAATAGAAAATTACCAGAGATAAACAAAATATTCCAATATTCTTCAACAAAATAAAGGTACCATTCATTTGCAGTATTTGCACCATAACGATTTCGAATGATTGATTGTTAATATACAGTGTGAAAACCACTTATGGAATAAAATTCCTTGTCATTATTTTAGAAAATTATAAAAAATGCCGAGACACGTCAACTTTTGAATTGAGTTGTGCATTATGCAAACATAAATTTAAATGTACAGGGTGATTCACGCAAGTATGCCATACTCGGTGTTGTTTTTTTTAATGAAACACCCTGTATATTTGCATATTTTTGAAATCCTCTTAATGAACCGATTCCAACAACTAAATAATGTATGGTCAATTATGAATTATACAGAGTGAAATTTTAAAATTAATAATTTATTACACTTGAAATATTGGTACTTTTTTGAATTAGCTAAATATGGATTTATCAAAAATCTAAACTAACTAATTATTATACGTATTTGTATATTAAACAAAACCTGCTACGCCCATGAATTTCATCATAAATACCTAAAAATTGCCTAAAAACGCCAATGATTACACAAAATCGGTAAATAATGTGGATTGTTTTCTATTCTGTCATTTGTTGATGTGTTGACAGTTTATACTGAAAAAGTAAAATCTTTGTCAAACACTCTTTCCTTGTCGACATAACAATGAAATATTTAACTGAGACTCACCGAATTGAGATTTCAATGATGATTAGGTACGGGGATAACTGCAGAGTTCAAGTTGAAGTGGCAAACTTATTTAATCACAGGTATCCCGAACTGCCTAATATTTCACAAATTACTGTGTCTAAAATTCATGCACAATTCAGAGAACTTGGACATGTCAAACCATTGAAAAGAAAACCACACTTCGTTGAAGATGATGTGAAAGTGGATATTTTGTTGAGTGTCGAAGCGAATCCAACTTCAAGTACACGTCAAATTGTCCGTGAAAATAATGTTAGTCATACAACTGTTCTAAGATGTCTTAAAGAAAAACTTCATCCCTACAAATTAACTTTTGTGCAGGAGTTAACAGAAGACGATCCAGATCGTAGAATAGATTTCTGCGAAAGATTGATGAATAAGCCGAACAGAAATGAGATAGCTCGTGGTACCATTCTTTTTTCTGACGAATCAACTTTCACATTGAATGGAGAGGTAAATCGACAGAACTGCAGATATTGGTCAGCAGAGAATCCTAATTGGATGCGTGATACACATACCCACTACCCTCAAAAGGTGAACGCTTGGGCCGGTATCATAGGCGACCATATTATTGGTCCTATATTTATAGATGGAAATTTGACAGCTGAAAAATATTTAAATATGCTGAGAAATGAAGTTATTCCTGCGTTAACAAACTTATATCCCAACGCAATAGTTCCTAGCTTACCGAATGAAAATGTTTGGTTCCAGCAAGACGGGGCAACACCCCATTATGCTTTAATGGTAAGA
This sequence comes from Galerucella calmariensis, assembly GCA_910591675.1. NCBI lineage: Eukaryota > Metazoa > Arthropoda > Insecta > Coleoptera > Chrysomelidae > Galerucella > Galerucella calmariensis. Next base: position 1,156,171 of record CAJUYG010000004.1, on the reverse strand, counting down.
ACTTATTTAGATGAAATATTCCCCAATAAATGGATTGGACGAAGAGGTACTATTGAGTGGCCAGCAAGATCGCCAGACCTTACGCTGTTAGATTTTTTCTGTGGGGTTATCTCAAGAACAAAGTATATGCAACACAACCAACTAGCATTGTAGACCTCAAAGACAGGATAACTACAGAAATACGGAATATTTCACCTCAAACTTTTAACAAAGTTGAGGAGGAGTTCTGTAGGAGACTGTGCTATTGCCAACAACTAGGTGGAGAACATTTTGAGCATTTGTTTTAATGTATTAAAATCAAATACATCAGGTATTTTATGTATGTGTTCAATAACTGTAAAAATAAAAATTACACCCTGTATAATTCATAATTAATCATACATTATTTAGTTTGTTGGAATCGGTTCATTAGGAGTATTTCCAAAATATGCAAATATACGGGGTGTTTCATTAAAAAAAAAACAACACCGACTATGTCATACTTGCGTGAATCACCCTGTACATTTACATTTATGTTTACATAACGCACAACTCAATTCAAAAGTTGACGTGTCTCGGCAATTTTTATAATTTTCTAAAATAATGACATAAAGAATTTTATTCCATAAGTGGTTTCCACACTGTATAAACAAATTTATAAAGCTTATGATACAAATCAATAGAAAGACACAATACAAAGTAAAAATTTGTATAATCCTATAAAATAAAGCAACAAATAATTTTATTCCATGTTTCCACTTTCCACACTGGTTATACTTACTTTATCTGCATATGCATCGCCACAGCCCAGTAATTGTTTATTTGTATCATACAACATCCAAAATTGAGACTCAAATTCAGATTCGTACAACATGTTATTCAATAACGGTAAATTGGGAGATATTTCACATTGTTTGTTCAAGTTAAAGTTGTATATTAATATTAATTCATATATTTGCCTACATGGAGGAATTATATCTCTTGATGATAAAGGAATAATTTTAAAGTCGGAAGGCCTACAAAAAATTTGTTTTTATTTTTATTCAACATGCTAAAACCGACTTACTTTAAAATTTGGACGGCATTTTTTAAATTAATGACAGGTAAAATGTCTTCACCTTGTAACGTTTTAATTTCGACACATTGAATTCCGTCAGCTTCATGCATTGTTATCGTAGGTTGACTGGGTTTGATTCCAAAAAAAGATATTGAATAATCTAAATTAGATTCTCCTATATTAGCCCAGTACTTAGCAATTACTAATTCCAGCACTAGATCTCCTTTTACGGGAAAACTTATTACTACTTCAGATTTAGTGGTAACTGCTACTGTCTTATTTACTTCTAGCGCCTTACAATATTGTCTGGGTAACATTTGTGACCCATGTATCACAAATCTCCCAGTGTCTTCGTCAGACGTTAATTTTAATATTGCCCACGTTGCCATTGCCGGCACTGTGTAATAATGTCTTTTTATAGTATTTGGTTTGAAATTAACTTTGCTGTAACTAAGCTGATTCTGAGAATCTTCCAGTTCCACCGGTTGAACTATAGTTATAGGTATCTTGAACACAGGACCTTTTTCTATACATTTTACATCATACCCATTTAAGAAAGTACAATGCAGACCAGAGGGTAAGCCTGCACTATCAACTTTAATAGCAAACATTCTAGCAACATTTGATAAATCTAAGTGGGAAGGAAAACTGATGTATGATGCATCGCACGTGAGAACAAATTTTTGATTATAATAAATTTTTTCATTGGCAGAAACTTCATCAGCATTTAGAAAATGAGGTTCTACACTAATTTTGAAAGATTGGGATGAGGTATATTTTTTTGAGCGAATGTAAATGCCTTTGGAATTACATGAACCACACTGTATTTGAAATCTAACTTTCGCATCTGGTTCGTTATGATAATTCAATAAATAATCAAAGGCTTTTTCAATTTGTATCAATCCACTACCTTGAGCAGGTATTTCTACACCATCTAGAAACTTGGCAGTATTTTCCAATGCCCTACGAACAATATAAGGAGAAAATTGTAGTTTCTGTTGAATCAAACCAGATAACAAAAGGCATACTACACCAGCTGCATGCGGCGAGGCCATAGAAGTACCATTCATTAATTGAGAATATCTCAATGCAAAGTTAGGTACCGACGTTATTGCTCCTCCAGGAGCACACACATGCACTCCAATACCTCCATCAATAGTTGGACCTCTGGATGACCAGGTATATGGTGTCCCTACAATCAACAGGGACTTTATACAAACTAATAATATTTAGGTAACCCAATCAAATAATTTTGTCTTGAAACAACATCACTGACCTGGTAATTTTTGCCTCATGGCATATTCTGCTACCATCATTTCTGGTGATACATAAGCACCTATACTAATGATAGGTTCATTCAAAGTATCAGAGGGAGTGCTGATGGTATTTAGTGCAGGGCCATGGTTGCCAGCAGAAGAAACCCAAGTGACACCATATTTATTCACAATTTCATTAATTAGCTCACCAATTCTCCTAAAAATACAAAAATATAACAAAATTCACAAAGTTATTCATTAACTATGATCATAAATTTCAAAATATATTAATAGACATACCCTGCATCAACCCAATGTGCATGTTCTCCATAACTCATGTTGATTACATGAACATTAAGAGTTTCTTTCAACTCAGTTATTTTGATCATTGCTCTGATTAGAGCTGTACCCGTTTCCATTGACCCCAATCTACCATCCCCTATTGTCAATGACACTATTTGTGCACCAGGAGCTACTCCATTTTCTTCAAGTGAATGAGGAAAATAGCCTGCAGCAATAGAAGCTACATGGGTTCCGTGGCTTGCTAAAAACAAACCCAGCATTTATTAAGAAATATATAAAGGGTTTACCTTCGGTATATGGGTTATTTTAAGAGATATAAAAAAATGTTATTAACAAAAATAGTAGATATGCTGAAGGTCCATATTTTGAAATTATATCGAACTATACAGAGGGCTGCATAACTCCGTTACAAACCAAACATATGATTTTTCAAATGGGAACCCCTGTATATTATACCGAATTCGGATTGGTTACATTTTTTTGAAGCTTTTGTGAGGTTTTGCCATGTTATACAGAGTCCTTCAAAAGATATGGACACGTTTATGTGAAAACCGTAGGTAAATCAACGCTCTGTAGCTTGTTGTACGTTGAAGAAGAAAAATGTATTTTGCCAAACAGAGTTTCGTAACATGATGCAATATCTCCGTATCCTATTAAATTTCAATTATATTCTTTCTTGTATACAGGGTGAACGGAAACTCGAACCTCTCATTTTCAAAATATGGACCTTCAACACATCTACTATTTTTGTTGATAACACTTTCTGATATCTATTAAAATAACCCATATACCGAAGTTTGTCGTATGGTTGGTACACCCTGTATATAGAATCGAAATTATCAGTTACCAGATTAAAATCAGTAGTTTTCACTAACATGAATAATAAATGAAATCTTGTTAGTGTTTTACCACCAGTAATTCCTAAATTGGTTACAACATAATATGTACTTACAACATACACCAACTAATTCTAGAATATCTCCACCATCATGAACATTCATGCTGAAATTTAAATTATCAACATCTGTTAGTGGAGCAAATTCATGTGTAATACTGTATTCTCCTAGTAAGGGACATTTTGACAAATCACCATCTTCACTTGTGTCTACACATGACACCCAATGTTGGCCGTTGTGAAACAAGATACAATCATAAATTGGTCCTACATCATTATATTTTTTATCAAAGTTACTTAGAATGTCTTGCATGGCATCTAAATTTTCTTTTTCTAGTTTATCAACATCATTTAATGTTTTATCTAAAATTGTACAGGTGATAACATTTCAAACAAAACAGTTTTATTTCATAGTATATTTACATTGCCTGTTGATGTTTCCAGTCATCAATAAAAACATTTTTTAGTGATAAAAATATATGAAATATCTCAACTACTACTACAGAACTATTATTCATGTCTATAGTTTACAAAATAAAAATGATAATCCAACATAACTGAAATGAGTTGGAGCACCAGTTTTGTATTTATACACATAACATGCATGTAACATATACAATTTTTGACAAACACAATTAATAAAAATGAAATTTGGTACATTATGAATTGAAATGAGGAAACGGTATGCTTACTGTTATGTCTTGATTCAAAATTAACTAGTTTTCTAGTTACTTCACTAACTATTTTTCTATGGCTCTCATCCCAACTTTTCTTTTTATATTCAGATTTAACACGATCTTTTAGTCTATCAGGATACAAATCAAAAGCACGTTTAACACCTAATCTATATACATTATCAGGATTTTTCCAAGTAGATGGTACCTGTAAAATTTTGTTTCCAAATATGTAACAATACAAAACTTATGAAAATATGTATGTAGGTAACTTACTTTCAATTTTTTTCCAGTTAATGTAGTAATTATCCCATCAGCTGGGGTAACTTTGGTTGTAGTATTTACATCCCCACAACCACTACAATCAAAACGCTCAATCACTTTAACTTTGCCATCAGATGTTTCCTATAATAACATTTAATTATTTAACTTAAAAAAGATTCCACTTAATTTTTTACCTTCAAGCCAGGAGCTCCAGGATCAATTCCAGAATCTAAAATTGCTATAACGACTCCTCTACCATCATAAGAAGGATATTTGGAGAGAAAAGATACTACCCCGGTTTCTTTTTTCGGTAGAAGAGATCCAACGGGAAAATCAGTTTCAGTTACTTCTACCATGATTTTAAAGAACTTTTATCTGTTTGTAGATATATCTAATAAATAAAATATATACACTTTAATCACGTCTCTTTAAATTAAGCATATTGTATTTGAATTTACTCGAACTTAAAATGAACTTACACTTTACATTTATTGAAATACTAGACGTTTTGTTCTTTATTTAAATAAATATTTAATATAAGTTAATTAAATGTTTTTCTATTTATAACATATTTTATTACACTTAAAAAATTGTCTTTAAATTTTGCACGTCATGTCACTTTACATTTACAAGATAAAGTGGCACTGGCTAATGGTACGTAGTGTCAGGTGTACATCAGTGTCACAGTATAATCAGTGTTCATACACCGTACACCTCCGGTTAGCTCGTTAGCAGTTAACAGTTATTTATAAACGAGTATCATATTCTTGTATTATATAATACTAAATTAATTAGAAATTCAATTTACAGAGTGTGTATTCTTTGCTTAAGTGATATAAAAACCTGTTTATATTAATGATCCGTAGATCCGTAGACTAATAAATAAAATCCCAAAAAGAGTATATTATGTTGCATAACTACAATATAATTTTATTTTAAATTCAAATGATTCTGGAAAGTCTAAATTGTACAAACGTCTTTGATAAATGTAATGGTTTAAAATTTACTCCTACCTTTTTTATTTTTATAAAAGTATACACTGACACTTCATCCGAGTTTTTGAATAGTCTAAGTATTTCTCGCAGTATCTCTGTATACTATTTTATCTATATTTGCATTCAGGATATCTGAATAAAATGATAAAAATAATATTAAATGTGTATACGTAAGTATATATGTATATATAAGTAAATAATGCATTATTTTAACAGAGAAACAATATATAAAAGTTTTTTTTTTTAATTAAAAACGTTGAATAAACAATTTTCTGTCAGGAAAATTGGATAGTTAGATTTTTTTTATACTCTATAAAATGCTTATCAATCCTGAAGGTTATTCGCATTTAAAATAATATTTTGTGTTGTTACAAACGTGAATAATATAGGACATTATCCTTTGTAGCTTGTAGCCCCCCCACTATTAACACCTATTTTATTGTATTATCCGTCGACAATATATAGGCAACCAAATATACACTAAACCACGAGTGTATTACTATGATAGAAGCTGTTGAAGATATACTTTTCATTGCGTACTAATGCGTACCCTGTACAATAGACAGAAAAGTTTTAATAAAAGTAAAAATAATAATAATAAAGATCTTTTATTTTTTCTCATCATAACACCAACCAGTACAAATAAATATATATATAAGAAAATTAATAGAAGAGAAAAAAACGTATCCAAGATCAGGTGACTACCACGCAAACTGATATGACAGTCTCTGTTTTTCAGCTTGGCAGCTCTAACATGTGCATGTGAAACATTGAAATATGATTGTACCAAAGGTTAAATAACTATCCACTGCTAATTACATTTTAAATGTAATTATCTCGGAAAAATAAAAAAAAAGGTAGAACGTGTCGCGGGACACACGGTAGGAACTTTAGTTCCTTTTAAGCAAAAATTATGTAATACATCTGACGTTGTAGATAAACAATTTGCATATTCCTCGATGGTCGAGTAGTAAGCAAACCAGACTCTCACGCGGTAGACCCGGGTTCGATTCACCATGAAGAAGTTTTTTTTTATTGTTAATTTTATTTTTAAATAATTATTCTGCTTGATATTAATAACGACAACAGGTAGACGTTTGAAATATTTAGCAGAATATTCATTATTATAGATAATGGTACGGTACCCTTCATGAGGGATTCCGACTGGCAACATCTACTTATAACAGCATCGTATATTTAAAAAGGGAAACCGTAGCATTATACAAATTGGACATTCAAGAACTGTACGTTTACCACAAAAAAATTAGTGGAAACATAAAATTAAATTGTTAAATTTTCAATTTGAAGTTATATTATAGTTTATAGAAATTTTTATTTTCTAGATTTTTTCTTAAGTGGGTCGTAGAAAAAATATGCTGTTCGACTCGTGTGGATTGTCCATATAGCACTTGAACGATTGAGCACTCCGCCTACGGCGTCGTTCTCAAACTTCGTCCTCGTGCGATATGGCCATCATATCCACACTAGTTGCACAAACTACTATTTCTATCAAAATATGCCCTTTTACATTTAAAAAAAACCTGCCAAATGTCAAATCAATTTATCCATCCATTTTAAAGTTATCGAATTAAAACATTCAAGTTTTCAAAATTTCAACACCCTGTATTTCGAAAAGTAAATGTGCTAGACCCTATCCTCCTCAACGTTCGAGATGCTTATACCATTTTTTGCGCGATCGTATTGAAATAAATTCCGAATAAAATAATTTAAATTTCTTCGAAATGAACGAAATGTCAAAAGTGACATTTATACTTCTCGATCAGTTTAAAATATATTTTGCATTTTGGTGAAATTGTATTTATTACTTTTCGACGTCTGAACGGTAAGTAAATCACTTACCGACGTGTTAAACTTAGAAACCAGTAAACACAACCTACCGTCCTGACAACCGATGCTGTAAGTAAACAAAAAAGATCAATCGCGGAAAAAAATTATGGAAATAATAGTAAAAATTTATCCGAACAAATTCAAGTAGATCACCAGCACTGCGAATACCAGCTTTGCATAGAATTTTAATAGATCATCGGTGGTTCAGTGGTAGAATGCTCGCCTTCCACGCGGGCGGCCCGGGTTCGATTCCCGGCCGAAGCATATGAATCGCTGCTTCGCAAACGAGAGAGAGACTCAGGAGAGAGCACACGCACGCAAGCAAGGCACATAACGAAGCAACGTAAGATAACGTAACGTAGCGTAACGTAACGGTCAGATCTTTTGCGTCGCGACCCCTGGTCGCTCAAACATAACCTGACGTAAAGAACTAAAGTTCCAAAAATCTGAATAATTATTTGCATTTCAAAAAAGTATTACCATACTGATGATACTCCTTATAATTATTGTAACAATTTATTACAGTATTTAAACTGTTCTTTTTTATTTATTTTATTTTATTATTTATTTTCAAGCAAATGCCTAGTTTTTTTTATAAAAATGTAAACTGTAAGTCCGGTTCTGTGAAAGTATCATGTTAAAAGCATCAAATAATAAAGAATTTAACTTTTGACTGGAGCCTGGGTAAAATACTGATGCAACTGGAGGCGAGGAGGCTGGCTGGACCCAATAATCAGTGAGTGTTGAGTCATATGTATACTTATATAAACTGAACTACGCCAGTCTATAAGTAAAGTATGTCTGTAACCGCGTGTATCGTAAAAACACTCCTCTTTTTAAATATATATTTAATAACACATGTTCAATCAAATGAGGGAAATGTTACGGAAAATTGTGTGCAGTTATACGAAAAAGGGGTAGAAGCTTATTTAGAAAATAGATGGGATGATTGTGTACTTCATTTTGAAAAAGCTTTAGCGAAATACCGAAAATATCGGAAACAAGTATCTAGTTGTAGATTAAAGTGTAAAAATGATGCTGAATACTCCGAACCACTATACCCAGTGGATTTAGAAAATTTGTTATTTTTTGAAAAAGCGATCAGGCAAACTATGTGTATTATAAAGTGCGAAAATGAAAATCCAAATATATTGGAAAACTATAATGTTAATCTGCAAACCGGCAGCTTATTTGAACAACAGACACCTTACGAGTATTTACATATTTGCTATTTCCAAGTAAGTATATAGGGATATTTTTTTAATAACCGATAAAACTCATTTAAAAAAATGTTGTTTTCTATAGAAAGCAACATTATTAGCGGGTAGCATAGTCTATATTTTATTTTCAAGAACATTAGTGATACGGCCCCTATACGAAAATATATATACAGGGTGTCCCAGGAGTTCGTACCAAAAACTTGGGAGGTGATAGAAAGGCTAAAAATAATTATGGTATTTCATATAAAATTTTTTCTTTACGCCCTTGGTTAACGAACTATAGGGCTCTAAAGTTGGGAATGAAAAATGGTTTTTTATTTACAATTATCAAATGGCTGATTGGATATTGGTAATATTTTAACCGTTAATAAACATTATAATTGCACACTTTTTGGCGTGATATACAAGTCTACAACATACTTGTGAACTCAGGTACCGAATAAGTTAAATGGTTGATGCGCCATTTTTTTGTAAGTAAAACTTTTTTCATTTATAAATGCAATAATTGGCTTTTGTGAACATTTTTAGAGATATCAAGTTCTCTTGTGACATCTCGATAACATTAACGGTTTAAGAGATATGGGCAATTTTATGTCGCACTGCACACCTATTGGCGCATTATTCACATTTATTTTGCATGTACGATTACAGGAAACATCCTGTATTATTAGCAAATTATTAAGAAATTGGTGTAATTTTTTAAAACCGTTTTGACTTTTTTGATGTTAATTACTTGGTTACTCGTTTTTTCTAATCTGCTAATGTAATGTAGTTATTCATTTTTCAGGGTTTTGTTGATATTTTTACTTTTATTAAAGTAATGTTCGTTTTCAATTAAGTTCTTTATAGTTAAACAAAGTAAAAGTTTATATTTATAATTGTAGACTGCACCAATTTATTAATAATTTGCTAATAATACAGGATGCTTCCTGTAATCGTACATTCAAAATAAATGTGAATGCGCCAATAGGTGTGCAGTGCGACATAAAATTGCCCGTATCTCTTAAACCGTTAATGTTATCGAGATGTCACAATAGGACTTGATATCTCTAAAAATGTTCACAAAAGCCAATTGTTTCATTTTTAACTGAAATAAGTTTTACTTAACAAAAAAATGGCGCACCCACCATTAAACTTAGTCGGTACCTGAGTTCACAAGTATGTTGTAGACTTGTATATCACGCCAAAATGTGTGCAATTATGGTGTTCACTAACGGTTAAAATATTAGTAATTTCCAATCAGCCATTTGATGATGGTAAATAAAAAACCATTTTTCATTTCCAACTTTAGAGCCCTATAGCTCGTTAACGAAGGGCGTAAAGAAAAAATTTTATATGAAATACCATCATTATTTTTAGCCTTTCTATCACCTCCCAAGTTTTTGGTACGAACTCCTGGGGCACCCTGTATAAATAACCCAAGGTAAATTCACTGGAATCGGACTTTTCCATTTATAAAGTTTTTACGAGCTCAAAAACGCTACAAGTAACAAAAATGTCTTTTTGACTTGACTGTGAAACATCCATACATCTAGTAGTACCTATATACCTATATCATATCATCTTAGCTATCATTAAAGGTGATGTCAAATGCGACAGATATCACTTCAGTAAAAGTATGAACAGTCTTTACCAATCCTAATAGATATTTTGATATTGTCATAACTTGGCTAGTTTTAAATAATTGATAAGAGTTTGGTGGACGCAATGTTTATATTATCACAGTTTATTGACATGACCTTATATTGATCTCAAAAATTTAACGTACTAGTTTAAAAAATTCAATAGATTGTAAAAACAATTAGAAATATGGACCTGCAACTAAAATCCAACTAAAAATTAGTTAATTCCATATACCGCGTATACAGAATCATACTTGTGTTGTCAGAAAAAAAAGATACAGATATAAACGTGATAGCATAAGAGAAATTGTTCCAACCGCGATAACAATAACTACAAGTTTATTAATTTGATAACCACAGCATGTATATTATTTTAATGCTAGAAATTATTTTGAAAAAAAAAATCAAAATCTGTAGAGGAGTTTGAATATATTATTTTCCTTTTAAAACCATCGCAAAATGATCTAAGTAGGTATAAGGCAGTCTTTCCCAACGTGGGCGATAGCGCCCCCTTGTGGGCGCTGCAGGCCTAAAGTGGGGCGGTAAGAGACCCAGAAAAAAAATAAAAAAGAAGAGACGGCAATACTCTGCGGAATATATTAAATTCGGATTTATTGAAAATCCCACAAACCCGTCGTCGCCTTTGTGTCTTCTATGTCTAAAAATATTTTCGAACGAAGTAATGAAGCCTTCAAGACTGCATGATCAATTGAATAAAATGCATCCAGATAAGAAAGACAAGAATGTAGCATATTTTCAAGACCTAGAGAAGAAGCATAATAGTCAGCCAAGTGTACCAAAACTATTTTCGGCGGCTGCTAAGCAAGATGACGACGGACTTCGAGCTTCGTACAATATCTCTTTGTTAATTGCTCAAAAAGACAAACCACACAACATCGGAGAAGAGTTAATTTTGCCAGCAATAAAGGAAGTAATAACTACTGTGCTTCATAAACCGGCCGCAGATATTATCCGAAAAATTCCTTTGAGTAATAATTCTGTGCAAAGACGAATTGATGAAATGGCTGAAAACATTGAAGAATCATTGTGCAATCATCTGAGGACTAGTCAATTCTCAATTCAGCTCGATGAGTCCACTTTACCAACTAATGAAGCGTTGTTGCTATCTTACGTGAGGTTTATTGAAGATGAGAAAATAGGTGAAGAACTATTGTTTGCCAGAAATTTGGAGACAGATACAAAAGGCGAAACCATATTCAATACATTGGAAAAGTTTTGTGAAGAGAAAGAGATTCCTTTGAAAAATATTATATCAGTTGCTACGGATGGCGCTCCGGCTATGACAGGGCGCCATAAAGGCTTCATAGCGAAAATAAAATTCCAGATGTCCTTGCTATACATTGCGTTATTCATAGACAACATTTGGTTGCTAGAAACTTAAGAGATCGACTATTTCAATCACTGCAATATGTCATCAAAGCAGTCAATAAAATCCGTAGCAGCTCTTTGAATGATAGATTATTTCATCAGCTTTGTGTTACTAATGACGAAGATTTCAACCGTTTGTTGCTTCATACTGAAGTTCGTTGGCTGTTAAGTGGCAATTGTCTGATTCGATTTTACAACCTGTTTGACTCTGTGATAGAGTTCTTGGAAACTAAAGATACAGAACTGCGCAACAAGCTCATAACATCAAAGAATGATATAGCTTACATGACAGACCTGTATAAATTGTTCAACGACATGAACCTCCAACTGCAAGGCGATGAACTAAATTCAATTAAAACAAAAAATGTCGTTGCTGCTTTCGCAGCCATACTGCTTCTGCACAAAAAGAATATGGGCAGACCTGAGTTTCACAATTTTCCGAATTTATCAGTATCCTGCAGTAACGACGACTTGTTTGCCTACTGCCAACATTTGGAAAACCTCCACATTGACTTCACCGAACGATACCAGGACATTTTAAACTTGGAAATACCAGACTGAGTGTTGGATCCGTTTTCAAATGTCAACACAGCAATATGTCACCTCAGCTGGAAGAAGAACTTATAGAATTGACAACAAACGAAGAAATAAAAATCAAGTTCAAAAATGGATATCAAGAATTTTGGCTACAAAAACCGATCCCGCAATTGTACCCTGGATTGTGATCAATTGTTCAACGATTCTTGATAGCATTCCCATCATCATATTTGTGTGAACGTGGATTTAGTGCTGTGGCAACGCTGCTTACTAAAAAGAGAAATCGTTTGCGTGTTACCGAACGTGGCGACTTGCGGCTGTTTTTGAGTAAATTGGAACCTGATATCAACAAACTTATTGAACAGCATCAGATTCAACCTTCACATTAGTTTTTATATGGGAATTGATTATGTTTGTTTTATTTTCAATAAAAGATACTCTGTCCGAATACTATGAAGTTGCGTTTCAATAATCAGTTACAAGTACTTAGCGGTTTTTAAGTATGTTTAAAAAGGGGGGCGTTAAAAAATAATGTATTCTTAAAGTGAGCAGTAGACAAAAAAAGGTTGGGAACCCCTGGTATAAGGAAACCCTCTTCACAGCCTGTCGGATATCTTAAAATAGGTTATTTTATCCCCAGTTCATAGTTTCCGAGGAATTATGGTTCTTTTAATTAAAAAACATCGATTTGTTTATCTGTACATTCGTTTATTTTTGGATATTTTGTAATATCTCCGTTTCAATTATTTCTGGTTCTTATATTACGAGTATGACGAGTGCTCAGTCACATCAATAAATATATTTTTAGTTTTATGTACTTACGTTTTGTAGGAAAAACTACACATTTATAATTAATAACAATTTTCCTTTTGGAAGGAAATGTTTTTTGAGTTGAGTACATGTCAAATAGAGTAGAATGGTGTACGACATCTTTCAGGCTAGAAAATATGAAGAATAAAACTTTAAGAGGGTATTTAAGCCATAACTGTATTCGTTTGTATCTGTATCTGTAAGATTTTGAAGGGTGGGTGACCCCACAGCACTTAGGCCACAATTGGCCCGTTGTGCATCCTTCTGAGGTTCAGATTTCCTTCTAGCTCGTCATCCAGCCTACTTGTTTGAAGTAGGCGATAACGTCGCCGGAAGTAAGCTCCCTCATGCTGGCTTGTGTTAGCCTGTACTCGCCGAATACGGAAAACCTAAATTGAGAGAGTGTCGGACATTCACAAAGAATGTGTTCGACAGTCTCATCCAAAGATTACAGAATAAAAATATAAGATGTTTCACTCGTTCGAATTTATCGCGTAAAGCACCGATGCCGCTGGTGACTGTCTGGTGACTTGGATGGTACAGTACGTTGCTACGTCCTTACTTGCATTTAATTTGGCATATTATACGGGACGTCGCCCGTCGAGCGCTGTTATTTTAGAACGGTGTTTATTGGTTGTTCGTGTTTTATAATTATGTTGTATACATTTTTTAAAATTATTAATTAATTGTTGAAATGAGCAAAAAGTCATATTGATATTTTTCTCTTTAATGGCAAAGCTTAAACACTAAATATTTTGTAATATTTGCTAATACAAAATTACGGATTTATTTTTATGATAAGGATATTATATATACCAGTACATTAAGCAAGAGAAAAATTCAATTCTTTTTTATTTTTTTTTTATTTCAAAAACATTTATTTACCCCGCATCAACTTCTATGAGTTATTAGCGGGGGAGACAATACAATTTTATAGTAATAGTAACAATTTTACAATTTTAGGTATAAATAATTATAAGTAGCAGTTTTTCTAAATTTTTGATTTTAGTTTAATGTCTTTTAGATAGCCAAGAACTTCATTTTCTTTCGATGAAAGTATACTTTTTAGGTTGGAACTTAATTTGTAAGTTTTTCTTGCTGTGTCATACATTGGACATTCCAGTAAGATGTGTTTCACTGTGATCACTGTGTGACAATTTTGACAGGTGGGTGCGGGTTCTTTTTTCATGAGGTGTTGGTGTGTTAAGTGTGTGTGCCCGATACGCAGTCTATTCAGTATAACTTGGTCTCTTCTTTTGTAGGAAGTAGGGAGAACTGTTGTAATTTGTGGTTTGATTTCTTTTAATTTGTCATTTGTTTTATGCCAAATAGACTGCCATTGTTGATCTATCAACGTTTTGATTGGGAAAATTCAATTCTATAGCTAACCAAAGTGGAATTGGTCAGTTCCTTTTGAACGAATTTACTAAATTTTCTTTTCATCATCCATGTAATCAATTTCCTTCCAAATATTAAGCAAGTCTCTGTACCAGAGTCCGTATATATTTTACTCTCAAATGTATATTGAAAGATTTGAAAGACAATAGATTACAGTTAACACATAAACCAAATTCCAAACTTAGTATTTTACAACATTTATAAAAATTGTTTCCCTATATCCTCACGTTTAAGTTCACATAACGAAAATTTTATTAGAAATATGAAAGCTCCGCAACATGTAGGTAGCCAGGCGGTCCAAGCGGATTTTGGTTCACGTACTACTCTATAAGCTTCGTCAATACTGAACTGGGAGACCGGCGAGCGTTGTATCAACAATGGAACGGCACGCGACTACCGAAGCAGAGAGACAATGTCAGTCATAGAAGGATAGAAAAGCGAGCGATGGATTTTTGTCCGATATTTTAGTGGTAGCAACCGAATTTCAATAAGGAATTGTACGGTCATAAGTAATTTGATGATTCTGAGATTTTTATATAGTATTCATAAAGCTTCAAATTAGACTTCTTATCACTTAGTTTTTCCATTTAATCCATATTTAATTCTTTACAAGGGCTCAAACTTAATATGTGTAATTACCTCATGATTCGTATTTTTTTCAACAAAATTTGGTTAGCATTTCAAAGTTTTTATTCGATGAGAACTCTAAGTTCAACATTAATCTACATGATATATTTTTTTCTTAATTTTCAATACATCCATTACCTCAAAATTCTTTGCCAAAAATACTTCGATATTTTGTCAAATCGCTGCCGATAGATTCCCCTTAATAAAGGTATCCTGCAGCTGCTTCTCTTTTTACTGTTTTAACCTTGTCAATCCAAAAACTACGCGTTATTTAAAGATCAAAATTTAAGGTTTAGTGGCCCTATTATTGTGGTGGCTAATGAGTATATTTAATTGAATTTGTGATAAATATCTGTTAGATTATCAATAAGTATCATGGATAAAAACTGTGAATTGATTCATTTTAAAAATTCAAGTTTATTTTTTACTTACCTTTTCAAATTCATATCCCGAACATTTTTCGAAATAATTAACATTTAAAAATAAACCTTTGTGATAAAGAATCCTATTAATTTAAATATATTTCTCTAATTACCCCTGTATAGCTTAAAATTAAATAAGCTTTTCGAACTTATCTGGTATCTCGTTATTGACAACAAAAGCAAGTCGTAAACATAATTTATGAGAGCGGCGTCCGTTTGGGACAGCAACTTGAATCAAACCGCCCTGGAGTGAAACATCTTATATTTTTATTCTGTAATCTTTGGTCTCATCTTCCTGTTCACATCCTCTACAAAGTGAAGTGTCAGACAGACCCTGTAGAGGTGTTTTCGTAGGTGGCAGTGACCGGTCAGAATACCCGTGGCTGTCCGAAGGTTCTGTCTGTTCATAGTCACGTATTTTTTGGCTACTTTCCTGTCCGGATACTGCAGCACCTCCTTGGCAAACCCGCAACCTTCTGCATCGTCCCATCTACCGTTAAACTTTTCAAGGGAGTGTTCCTTTATTAGGTCAATCATAGCCGACGCCGACAGACCAATGAAAGTGCCAGTTCCCAAGAGTTTTTGGGAGGCTGCTTTTCTGGGTATTTGTTTGTAAATAAATCTTGTTGAATCTCTTTTACAGTTTGACTGTACCTAATGAAATAATTCAGCTAGAACTGGGGATCAACAGTTTCAGAAAAAATTAAGCAGATTTATCTAAAAAGAAATGTTAAAATAAAGGAATGAACTAAAACCCACGAGAAAGCGGTTTCGAACACTAACCAATCAATATATTTAAGTTTAACACTGCCAAAAATTGTAACATTTTTAAGATCTATTCGCAATAGATTATATTTTTGATCAAAGTGATGGTGAATATAAATAAATATTTTTATAATGACATTCTGACAGAATTATAATCAAGAAGAAATAGGATCTAGTGAAGTGCACGTCCCAGCGCTTTTTTGCTTATTTTAGAGATGTTTTTAATAAAATCGCCTTCATTTTTGCGCGGCTATTTCTTATCAGTACATTTTAATTTTTAGACAAAGCAACTGGTAAAGGCGGCATCTTCAGCATTCACATATTTAATTGCACATCCTGACAACAAGCTCATGGCCCGTAATCTACAACACTACTTCGACCACGATGTAGATAAAAAGGATATTGTAAACTACGATGCCAAAGTAAGTTCATAATAGATCTCGTCATTGTTATGAAAATGTATTGATTTATTCTTATTAGGATTATGTCTACCTCTACGTTCACGGTGCAGATGCATACGAGAAGAAAAATTGGGAATCTGTTATTTTCAATATGGAAGAGAGTTTAACAGAATATCTTCAATCCGAAGAAGAGTGTAGAGCACAGTGCGAAGGTCCCTTTGATCATGGGTGGTATCCAGACTTCATAGCTTCAATTTCAAGTAAGTTTTAACAGGATATGTCAGCGCCAAACATGTTAACGGGACCGGGAATAAGCAAAAAGTCGGGAAGGTCTACAAACACTTGTTCGTAGCTTCTGCTATTGATTTTAGACAAACTATAATCAAATATATAAAAAATATAAACGTCACAAAAATAAACCAAACCATATGGAACCTTGAAAAAGATTAGATAAAGAGGAATATGAGAGAATAAGGAAAAACTGCAACAAATTGATATGAAAAGCTAAAAGAGAATGGATGGATGACAGAATAAGAAAAATAGAAAATGAAAAAACTAACAAAAATACCAAAGCCTATTATAAAAAAATAAATGAACAAAATAAAACATATAAAGGTAAAATTAAAGGTATAAGAAATAAAAACGGCGAGGTGATACAAGAAGAAACTCAGTATAAGCAAATCTGGAAAGAATACTTCGAGGAACTATTAACTGAAGAAGTTTCAGATAATACAACAGAGGAAGAAAGCGAAGAGGCAAAAGAAGAAAATGTAACACAGGAACCAACAGAAAATGAAATAATAGAAGTTATTAAGAAGCAAGAATGGGAAAGCACCGGGCAAAGACGAAATAAACATGGAATTGATTAAGTATGGAGGAGAGGAGCTGCGCACGAAAGATTATACCGGCTAATAAAGAAAATATGGAGAGAAGAGAGAATGCCCGAAGAATGGGAAGTCGGGCAAGTAGTCACAATACACAAAAAAGGGATCAGCAGGAGTGCAAAAACTATAGGGGTATCACTCTCTTAAATGTAGCATACAAAATAATGTCAGCAATAATTAAAGTCGCTTAGCTGGAAAAGCGAAAGCCATAATAGGTCAATACCAATACGATTTCACACAAGAAGGTCTACAATTGACGCTATTTATACTATCAAGCAGATAAAATGGAAAAGACCCACGAATAAAAAATGGAAATAGAAATGCTATTTATAGATTTCCAACAAGCATTTGATTCAGTAAGACGAAGTGAACTGATGAGAGGACTGAAGGAACAGGGGATAGAAAATAAGTTGAGAAGGTTAATTGCAATGACTATGAAGGAGTCAAAAGTGAAGATACTTACAGGTAAAGGAGAAACGGAGGGCTTTGTATCTAATAGAGGCGTAAGACAGGGTGACGCTCTATCAACAACACTATTTAATTTGGCTCTGGAGCATGTTCTTAGAAATGTGAACAAGGGAAATTTAAGAACGAGCGGGGGGCAGATAGTCGCATATGCAGACGACATAGTGGTAGTAACGAAAAGAAGGAATATCATGAAACAAATGATACTAGAATGAACAAAATAAGGGGAAAAAATGGAATTAAAAATAAATAGAGACAAAACAAAAATAATGAGAGTTGTTAAGCAGTGTGAAAAAAAATGATAAAAATAGGGGAATATGAATTTGAGGAAGTGGAAAAATTCAAATATCTGGAAGATATTGACAAGATACACTAAATTTAACATTTATAACACAATAATAAGACCTGTGATAATGTATGGAGCAGAAACGATAACAATGACAAAAAGAGATGAAGAGGAGTTGAGGATATTAGAACGAAAAATAATGAGAACAATTCTAGTGCCAATAAAAACCGACGACAATGAATACAGGCAACGTATGAATCATGAAATACTGAGAGAAATGAACGGGGAAGATATAGTAAACAGAATAAAGAGACAAAGAATAAAATGGCTCGGGCATGTATGGAGAGAAGGTGAGCGAGCAGTCGCTTGCTCAATGCTACAGTGGGAACCAGGTGGTAGGAGAAGGCAAGGAAGACCCAGATCTAAGTGGCTGAAAGAGGTGGAGGAGGATTTGAGAAGGATAGGAATCGTCAGATGGAAAGAAAAAACGAGGGATAGGATCCTATGGAAAAAAATAAGCGAGAAAATAATGAAATGAAGGTTTGATCCACCCCAGAAAGCATTTATGCTGCGAAACCCCACAAGGGGTGTCTAGCCACTTTATATATAATCAAATATGACCACATTTTGAATCACATTGAACTTGATGCCCCTTTCCCAAGCAAATCAAAAAGTTATTATTAGGAACATTTTATTCAGTCCAAATCGATATTTTTATGAATTATCTCGTGAAACAATGAATTTAAAGAAATATGGGATTGTATAAGCTTGCTTTTTTCCTGCCAACCACTTATTGCCCGTCGTGTATGATTGAGGACCTGTCACGAAACCATTGTAACACTGTGAGACAGTAATCTTTATTACACTAACAAAAAGTTTCTAACACATGATCTGATTCAGTATACCTACTCTTAACAAAATACTTGTAAATAACTTGTTTGTTAAGGAGGAAAGTTGATATTGTTTATATTTCTTACAGATCATTTTACAGTATGCTTAAAATGCAAACAGACTTGCAGAAAAACTTTAGGGTCATTGAATGGGGAAATACATGAAGATTTATTGCCTAGTCACTACCACTACTTGCAGTACGCCTATTATAAATGTGAGTATTTTAAATTTAAGTTTAATGTGACAAGAATTATTATTATTTTTGACACTTAGTCTAAAAATGTACTTACTATGTTTCAGTGGGTAATTTAAAAGCAGCTTGTCAAGCAGTAGCTAGCTATCTACTGTTTTATCCAGATGATGAAACTATGCTGGAGAACATGAGATACTATTATAAACAACCAAAAATTCAAGATGATTTCTTTCATCCAAGAGAGGTAAATTGGCAAAATTGTTTCAAAACAGTTGTCTTTATAGAGAAATTCTATAAAATTATTATGTATTCATGTAATTATTGAAACTGTCGAAGAATATTAAGGGGAATCTATCGACAGCGATTTGACAAAATATCGAAATATTTTTGGCAAAGAATATTGAGGTAATGGATGTATTGAAAATTAAAAAAAAATATATCATGTAGATTAATGTTGAACTTAGAGTTCTCATCGAATAAAAACTTTGAAATGCTAACCAAATTTTCTTGAAAAAAATACGAATCATGAGGTAATTACACATATTAAGCAAAGT
>CAJUYG010000004.1:1122398-1136036 GCA_910591675.1 Galerucella calmariensis | reverse complement strand
CAAAGCATAATTGTGCAAGGTCGAATTTGGTAGATGCCCCTTAACGTCAAAATAACATTAACTGTCCTCAAAGTAGACTGCTTTCTAAATAAAAACATAGCTATCAATTTCTGAATGGTTAAGAAAATCTACTTTTTATTTTCAGGAAGCCACTAGATATGTTCAAAGACAAATGTATGAAAATCGAATTTTAAAATTTGTGAATAACGAGTTTAAGCAAATGACACAAAAACCAAATACAAAGGTAAATATTTAATTTAGATATTTGGTATTATGTTACTTTCTGTAATTAAATAATTTATGTAAGAAGGTTCAGTGTACATGAGCTCAATAATTGTCAATTACCTAATTCTATCCTGACTGCAGTTACAGTTACTGAAATTCAATAAGAAAGCTAAACTATAGTGTCAGCAAAAGTCTACACTTTTTTCTTTGTTTGTGTCTGCACTGCAGTCGAAGCAAATTTTACATGTGGGTTTTTGTTACTCGTGTGCACTGAGTCTTAGAAATAACAATGAATATTGTAATATCCGTGAATTTTTTTTAAAAATATACTTACTTGTTTTATAGTTGCATCCTGCTTTTTACGCATGATAATTTCATTATTTCAGCTATAAAACAAAAATACTTTAATCGGTATTAAATTTACGCAATTCTATGATTCAATGGTACCCACACTGACTTAAGCTATTTTACAATCTCCCCCTATATACAATATATAGTGCCATTCAAAAGTCCCCTCCCCCCTCGTATTTTTTGAACGGCTACACTCTTACATTTATAAAATTTGGAGGGTGAAAATAAAGTGTTGTAAACTTCTCTACGAATGGTAACAGGTGATGTAATAGTAATAGATGACGTCACAGTGCCACTCTGGCCAATAATTTTAAATAGGACCTTATGGCAAGTGATATCTCGTTTGAAAGGCATTGACATTGGCTACATAGCCATATTAATTTTGTTTGGGTTTAAACTAATTTTGACGGATTAATTAAATAAATACCAAAATTATTATTTCACATTTAAATACTGAAGATTTTTCAGCCCGCCTCTGGTTAGCTGTCAAAAAAATTGACGTTTTTAATTTAATAGTATTTGTTGCTTTGCAAAGTTTTTTTAAATAGCTTAAATATTTAATTTTATTATTGTTTAACGAGACGTTTAAGAGTTTACATAGGCAAAATGGTACGTACTCAAGCCGACAAAGTAGCAGCTATCTTAATTATTGGTGAATGTAGAAAGAATCTCCATGAAGCGGAACGTTTATTTAATGAGAGATACCCAGATCGCCCTATCTCGAGAACTTATTTGAGGGAGCTTCTTCACAAGTTTGAAGCAACAGGTAGTGTTCAAGATGCCAAACGATTTGGTCGACCAACATTTAGTGATGATAAAAAAAATTGATATAGTTGCTGAAATGGTAGTAAACCCTACTTCCTCTTCAACTAAAGTTCCGTCTATCTGTGAAGTAAGTGAAAGTACAGTACAGAGAGTGTTGGCTAAAAATAAATTTCATCCATACAAGTTAAAAATGATGCACCACCTTTCGGATGACGACCCCGACACAAGACTCGAATTCTGTGAATGTATGACAAATAAAATTAGTCAAAACCCACATTACACAAAAACAATTTGTTTTAGTGACGAAAGTACTTTTTGCCTTAATGGAAATGTGAATACACAAAATGTAAGATATTGGAGTGACACAAATCCTCACACTTTTCGTGAACAACATACCCAATTTACAGAAAAAGTCAATGTTTGGGCAGGTATTTTGGGAAACCACATAGTTGGTCCTGTTTTCCTAAATTCAAATTTAAGCGGTGAAGTGTATCTGGAGATGTTACAAAATGCAATTAAGCCGTTAATTCTTGAAATTCTGAAAGATAATCCAGATGGATTCGGCCATCTGGAAATAACATTTCAACAAGATGTTGCTCCTGCACATTATTATGGTGCAGTAAGACGTTACCTGGATGAAGAATATCGAGGTAGTTGGATCGGCCGGCGAGGTCCTATAGAATGGCCACCTCGGTCACCAGATCTGACACCATTAGATTTTTTTCTATGGGGGTTCTTGAAATCCAAGGTTTATACTACGGCACCAGATAGCATTGGCGTTTTGAAAGTAAGAATTATTGAAAAATGCAATGCAATTTCAGCTGACACATTCGAACGAGTACGACAAGAGTTTACAAATAGGATGTATTACTTTCAGGAAGTAGACGGAGCACATTTCGAACACTTGCTATAAGAATCCATTGTTGATATTTGATTAATTAAATTTAAAAAAATAATTTCAATAATTTTGGTATTTATTTAATTTATCCGTCAAAATTAGTTTAAACCCAAACAAAATTAATATGGCTATGTAGCCAATGTCAATGCCTTTCAAACGAGATATCACTTGCCATAAGGTCCTATTTAAAATTATTGGCCTGAGTGGCACTGTGACGTCATCTATTACTATTACGACACCTGTTACCATTCGTAGAGAAGTTTACAACACTTTATTTTCACCCTCCAAATTTTATTAATCCAAGTGTAGCCGTTCAAAAGATACGAGGGGACTTTTGAATAGCACTGTATATTTTTACGTAGTAACAATATAAGCACAAGTAAATAGATTTCAATTAAACTGTTTTTAATCATTTTTGGTAGCATGTGGTTGTTTTATTAACTCTGTACTTTAACTTACAGGGTGTATCTTCTGAAATTGACAGTTCTGCACCTGCTAATTCTTCTTGATTCATGCTTTTTTGGATTACTGATCTAGTGTATATAATTATTAACATGTTAAATATTGTTCTTTTTACGTCTGTATAAAAATAGTTTTATAATAAATTCTTTAAAATGTTTTTTTTGTATTTTGATTTAGCCTTGAACGTGAATTACCTACTACACTTACCTAACCTTTTTTTTATATTAAACAAAACACCGCTTTATTGTGGCTCAAATAAGCACCTTTAAATTATTATTTATGTTTAACTACAGCTTAGAATAACAAGAGAAGAAGTGTACAGGAACAATGTTTTTTAATAACCAGGGTGTTGGAAAATGTGATGAACATAACTAGGATGGTGGAGGCTTGGACAAGGTCTTCTGTAACTTTTATTGTCGATATCTATAAATTAATGCTTAGAAAGTTAAATATTGTTATATATTCAGTAGACATTTGTTACATTAAAATGTTGTGACTATAGGGTATCAAGAATGTTGATGTTACTAGGACTGCTGAAGATTTGAAAGGTTCTAGAAGAATTGTTTTGGACGGGATTTCCACTAGGAATGAATGTAAGTTGCTGATGGAAATAGCTACAAATTTTGCAATCCTAGGAGATGGATATGAAGGTAGAATATCCCCACATACTGTAATGGAGAAATTTAAAGGGATTACATACACCAGGGTTGTGCTTTTAACGTATTATAAAATGTTACTACCAAAGTACTTGAAAATATTTTACGAAGTTACTGAAAAAGTAAGAGAACTAGTTAAAATACATTTTAAACTTGAAAAGGAGTTATTCTACTCTTTTACACATCTTGTCTGCAGATCAGCCTTACCAGGTAGGTTTTAAATATAAGTATTAAGTTTTTAGGACTTTTTGTAGCGGATTATTTAATTTTTAGATTCTCCTGAAAACAGAACCGATTTTAGTCACAAAATTCATGCAGATAACTGTATTATTTTGAAAAACATGACTTGCATTAAGGATTTCCCGGCTTTTACTTGGAGAGACTACAGTGCTATTCTGTATTTAAACGATGAATTTGAAGGAGGTGAATTTATTTTTTCTTCTGATTCATCCGGAGAAAATATAGAGGTAAAAAAACTTTAAATACTTCTAGCGTTCAATAAGAATATACAGGAAAATTACATTAGTTACAAAAGTCAAACATGGTAAATCAAATTACACTTGTGAATTTACGAAAATATAACATTAAAAGCAAGGGCGAATCCAAGATTTTTTTCTGGGAGGGGTACAAGGAGCGAACGGGCAAAAAAATCAACTATAACTGTTAGAACTAAACTTGAACTCAAGAGATTTGATAACTTTACTTAAAATTTTCCGTAGAATTTTACTTTAAACTTTTTTTTTATATAAGAGCACAGTGTGTCCCAAATGTGGTAGAATGGTAGCATTTTCGTCTGGGCCAGAAAACCTGCATGGAGTCAAAGCTGTCAGAAAAGGTAATAGATGTGCAATTGGAATGTGGTTTACTCATGATGAAGAATATTCTGACAATGATCGAGTTTTTGCTCAATACATTTTAGATAATAAATTGGAGCATCGTTTAGACGCTGCGATAGATATTAATAAATTAAATTTGAACTGAATGTACCTTACCAGTAACAAAATGTTATATTCCCATCACCTAGTCTTCCCAATCTAACAAGTATAACATCATTAACATAAGTATCAAATAAATATCTTTTTCTACACCCGTGTTATAACAATGCACTTATATGCCCATAATCCGTTTCATAATGATACCCATTACGATACAGATTTATCATTACGATACAGATTTTTAATCAATAGTAACCCATAATTTTTCAATCAAGCATGCTGTGCATTTGACGTTTATCCAAGTTCCTATGTAATTATTTTAGATGTCAAAATCAGTACGTATTAAATTTTCGTAGATAATACCTAACTAAACTTCGATAATTTATCAAAATGTCTGATATCAGCGATAAAGAAGAATTACCATCGACTCCTCCACACATATCGAAGTAAGCAGAAAATGCAGTTCAAAATATTTTGCCCCAAAGTGTACGAAAAACTTTATCAACGGTTTATGGACTGGAGAAATACAAATAAGATTTCGACATTCTCCGAAAATGTTTTAATTGCTTATTTTCAAGAATTGATGGAAACTATGAAAAAATCATCTAGTACATGGACACATTATTCAATAATAAAAATGGTAAATGTAAACCATAATATAGACATTTCTAAATATAAGAAACTACAAGCTTTATTAAAGCGAAAGTCCGAAGGATATGTTGGAAAAAAAGCAAAAATATAAATAAAAAAATTTATCTACGAAGCACCCGATGAACGGTTTTCATTTTTAAATGTAAGTATCTATCTAACATTGCATTTTAAAAAAAATCATAATTACATTTTCCATTCGACTCATGCATGATAGGTATATTTCATTAATTTCGAGCAAACTCATAGACCGAACTCGTGCCCGAGCGGGTTAATTACAGGTATCCCAAGTTGCCTAATATTTCACAAAGTACTGTGTCTAAAATTCATGCACAGTTCAGAAGGCGCTCAATGTGGACTATGACTAGACTACAGTATGAGTTCCGGGTTCGAAACCAGCCTTGTGTTCAATAAAAATATAAAATTTATGGTTTTTGATTATTTATCGGGTGTAGAAAAAATAGCGTATGCAACTCTCATGTAAACTCTCGTGTAATGGTTATTACATGATCGTTGCATAATATACTATTATGTGTATAGTTTTCTATTAGTTTATAAGTAATACTTTTGGTTGTGATATTGTTGTTAATATTTTTAGTTTTGTATTTTCACAATAATTAAAAGTTCTAGTCAATTTTTTACTATGTGAAGGTTTGATCTAAGAATCGATGCGGAATTGTTGTGTTATTAATAATTTATTAACTATTTACTAATTTTGTATTTTTTGTATTTGAATAAAGTGTTTTTAATAAGTTTTATTTGTTGTTTGTATTTTTTATTGATTGATTTATTGTTAGATTGGAGGAAAAAAGATAGTTTTAACTAATTGCAACAAGAAAGGTGAGTATTGTAAATTGATGCACCTATATGAAAAAAATTTTGTTGGGAAAGTGAACTTATTATAGTTTTTTTTTAAACCGTGAAACCAGTGAAACTTTATAAATAATGGGGTGTTTTCTTATAAAATAATTCTTTCCCCTTTATACAGTGCTATTCAAAAGTCCACTCCCCCCTCGTATCTTTTGAACGGCTACACTTACTTACATTAATAAAATTTGGAGGGTGAAAATAAAGTGTTGTAAACTTCTCTACGAATGGTGACAGGTGAAATAATAGTAATAGATGACGCCACAGTGCCACTCTGGTCAATAATTTTAAATAGGGCCTCATGGCAAGTGATATCTCGTTTGAAAGGCATTGACATTGGCTACATAGCCATATTGATTTTGTTGTCTACTTCCAGACAGTAATACATCCTATTAGTCGTACTCGTTCGAATGTGTCAGCTGAAATTGCATTGCATTCTTCAATAATTCTTTCTTTCAAAACGCCAATGCTATCTGGTGCCGTAGTATAAACCTTGGATTTCAAGTACCCCCATAGAAAAAAATCTAATGGTGTCAGATCTGGTGACCGAGGTGGCCATTCTATAGGTTTCCCAAAATACCTGCCCAAACATTGACTTTTTCTGGAAATTGGGTATGTTGTTCACGAAAGGTGTGAGGATTTGAGTCACTCCAATACCTTTTGTGTATTCACATTTCCATTGAGGCTAAAAGTACTCTCGTCACTAAAACAAATTTTTTTTGTGTAATGTGGGTTTTGACTAATTTTATTTGTCATACATTCACAGAATTCGAGTCTTCTGTCGGGGTCGTCATCCGAAAGGTGGTGCACCATTTTTAACTTGTATGGATGAAATTTATTTTTAGCCAACACTCTCTGTACTGTACTTTTACTTACTTCACAGATAGACGCAGCTTTAGTTGAAGAGGAAGTAGGGTTTACTACCATTTCAGCAACTATATAAATTTTTTTATCATCACTAAATATTGGTCGACCAGATCGTTTGGCATCTTGAACACTACCTGTTGCTTCAAACTTGTGAAGAAGCTCCCTCAAATAAGTTCTCGAGATAGGACGATCTGGGATCTCTAACCAGAGGCGGACTGAAAAATCTTCAATATTTAAATGTGAAATAATAATTTTGGTATTTATTTAATTTATACGTCAAAATTAGTTTAAACCCAAACAAAATTAATATGACTATGTAGCCAATGTCAATGCCTTTCAAACGAGATATCACTTGCCATAAGGTCCTATTTAAAATTATTGGCCAGAGTGGCACTGTGACGTCATCTGTTACTGTTACCATTCGTAGAGAAGTTTACAACACTTTATTTTCACCCTCCAAATTTTATTAATGTAAGTAAGTGTAGCCGTTCAAAAGATACGAGGGGGGGAGGGGACTTTTGAATAGCACTGTATAGTGTCATGAAATTTTCGAAAAAACGTATTGTAAATATCACAAAACTATGAATTTTGAATTGAAATGTGGGGCGAGCATTCTCATAAAAGACTATTCTACTGTAAAAATTTTTTACAGGAGCAAGGTAACCGTTTTATGAATACCTAATAAATGTAAAAGTAGTGAAAATATTCGAAAATTCACTTTCGGGAAGTCGATGTTTATTATAGAAAAATAATAGGGCGTCCAAGAGTTTCGACGAAAATAGAAATACAGCCCAATCTGCCGGAGTTTTAATTTTGATTCAGACTTTTATCATAACCGCAAGCTCATGGTCATTGTCAATGATTCAAGAGCAACACCAAAAAGTTTTTTCAAATAATGAAATATAAAAAGTATATTTATTCCGAAAAATAAATTTACGCGAATGGTTTACACATTAAATTTGATAAAACAGATGAATCTATTTGCGATTGGCGAATTAAATAACGCTGAAAATAAATATTTTCTTAAAAATAGATTCTAATGGGGTTAACCTAAAAATATAGGTTATCCGAATGACGTTTTCTCCGTGTCACGAGAATGGATCTTAAAACAATTATAAAAAAAGTTATTTTGGGAATCATACGGTGTATATTTAATAATTTTTATCCGTTTGAATACCTATCATGTTTCTGTGCATTAATCTTTCCGATCTAATACAATAGTTATAAAAAAATTATACGAAAATATGTGCACCAAAATCTATCCAGGTGAAAAATGTTCTGAATGAGACATTATACATATTTAAACTTCAGTGATTTCGAGATGGGAACGATATGAATTCGGAGATTGTCGACCTGTTCGTTTTTGAGATATCTTAAGCCATAAGCGTCGAAATTTGTTTGCAATTTCCATTTGCAACACAACAAAAATCAACATGCTCTACAATATTTATGTAGGACAAACTTTTTACAAAGTATACTACAAGAAAGTGTATTATCTTATATTAAATCTACGCTAGAGGCATTCCGAATCCAAAACCTGTAGGGAAAATCTAGACAGCGATTATGTTTTTTGAACCACGTGAATTTTGAGGCCATCCAGTTCCTCGACAACATCAACCAGATGAAAAGAGCAAATATAAGTTTTATGTGTTTGGTAACTCCACTCAAGACGTGAAGATATTACCGGCAAAAGTAGCAGCAATGCATTACTGTAAAAAATCGTTAGGAAAATCTATAGAGCTGGACAATCAAAATAGATTGCTTTTAACCTTAGGAATAGAAGAGCAGGTAGCATCTTGTTTGGGCACTGTAGACTCAAATACATAAAACTATATGCAGGTTTTCGAAAGAAGATGAGGAAACCAAAGCATATATTTGGTTTGGCCTATGGAGGGACTCAAATATAAGATGAGGTCCCACACAATATATCTGCACTGGTCGTAGTGGAGACGCTACACGTCATCCATCCACATACTTTAAAACTGCACAGCACTTCAGAATCCTAGAGCACAGCACCTGGGAGATTACTGGATAGAAGAGGAATATTTACCTAAGTTGAAGCCTGCAGACATTCTAAAATTCCTCCGGGAAATAGGACTAAAGGAACTACTAGTTTCTGAGACTCTCCTCAGAAATTAAGTAGAAGTAAGGGAGCACAATAGATCTCTTAGGTCCAAAATACGTAGAAGCCTATAATAATCCCATATTAATCTAATTTAATCGAAAAGAAAAATGTATAATAAAAGTAGGAACTAAAAGTGGCTCGTTTTAAATAGAGGTTATGGTCATTTATCATGCTATGTGTAAGTTCGCATAGCTGATAGAGTAAGTGAACGTGATTTTCGCGAATGTGTATTTTTGGAAGGCTCCGTTCGGCGCTACTGACTAGCGTTGCGATGATATGTGACGGTCCAGCGTAATCTGGGCGCTCAGTGCGGGACTTTTATGTGACCGGTGTAGTGACAAGAAGCCATGGAGGTCTACCGAAGATCCTCTGGGCTGCTGCTGCTTCTTGGATTGTCTCTTCTCGCCACTACCTTGCAGGGTACGTTTACAAAATGTTCTTCTTCTTCAGAAAATTATTGAATTACGCTTAAAGTGTTAAGTGCGTGGGCTAGAAAGTCGTTCTAGGTTTCGAGTTACGGCGAATTTTTTTCACTTGCAAGTGAAATGTTTCATTTGTTTTTTGTTATATAATTTGGCGTAAAACAGTTTTTTCATCTTAACATATGATACGTTATTTTTGGATGGAGTAATAGTCTAATAATAAAAACTTGCCACACACAAATCCGCTCTAAAAATAACCAAAAATATGTTTTTGCATACATTTGCAAAAAAAATCGTCTTTCCACACCAGCAAATTTTATTTTTCGTTTACTATGACAAAAATTAAGTAATTACAAACTCTAAAAGTAGCTTAGTAGTTACTACTGCAGCATAGGCAACAAGCCAATACAGGATACCCTAGACTGTTACATATTTAGACCACGATATATTATGTCCGTGAAATTAAAAAAAATTAATATCGACAACATCTTAAAGGCGGTGTATTTTACTTTAAATCGAAGTATTTATATAAATGTGAAGCAAGTTCCGTGTAACACCTCAATTTAGGTACATCAAACCAATTATTCATTTGAGTGTGTTAATATACCTGAAAGATATTTTGGAATCACGGGAAAAAATTCCAATAATAAACCTGCTAATATATATTTAATCTAAAAAATCTACAGCTGTTAAAGTGGAAATATGCCAACATATATTAATTTTTTTTATCAAATCTCAATGATAAATAATTTTGATATTGAAATTTTTAAAGGAAAGCTTATTATTACATACAGTTTTTAGTTCTGTCATTTTTATCCCCAACGACGATCTAGATATTGGCTTTGAGTTAAGTGTTCTGGGGGGCTCAACATTCCAATTCTACCCTTTCAAATGCTTCTAATCACATAATGTTTCTTGAGATTGCTGAAGATGGAATAAAAACTACAGAAGAGAGAAAAACTGAAACTAAAAAAAAGTCAAATCTGGGAAACGTAAAAAAAGAGGAGAGACTATAGAGCTAATAAAGTGAAGTAATTGTGATCAAAAGGATCTCTAAAGTATATACACTGATTACAAAATATTAAAATATCTTAAGATTTAATTTGAACTGCTACATGCTAGTACATAGGTACAGTTCTTCACTGCTTGTCAATCTATCAATTAATGGATGTCAAAAGTAGCCCTAATGATTATACAGGGTGATTCATAAGTAATGGGCCAAATTGTAAATCTACGTTTAGAAGGCCAAAATAATAATATTTTCATTAACAGTAATGGGTCTTAGTCTGCTCCATACTGAGGTACAGGATGTTAAAGCAAAAAAAATAAAATAGATTTTTGTTAATAGATCAGCTACTTTTCTACATAATGACTTAAAAATTGGGTATGAACTAGTTTTTGTAAGGATAAACAAGAATGTGTGAGAGGATTTGAGTTAACTCGTAGATGTCGCCACATGCGCCATATGAATTAGATGAAATCAGCTACAAATTTTTTATCGCTCATTATTTTACAACTTACTTATTTAATTTGGATAGCCCCATCATTTCTGTAGAAAAAAGCTATACTTCTTTAATCTTAAAAATATTAACGATTTTCGAGATATTTGAATTTTACTAATTCACTACACTACATTTCACGGTGGTCGACGTAGCATTAATCTGTTAAGACACAAGCATGCCATGGAATGTTGACATTTACCTAACCGTAATTGATAATTGGTAATAATATTAAAATGAAACCATACAAAAATTACGTAATTAAACACATTTATTGTACGCCAGTTAATAAAACGAAGACAGAACAGATTAATGCTACGTCGACCACCGTGAAATGTAGTGTAGTGAATTAGTAAAATTCAAATATCTCGAAAATCGTTAATATTTTGAAGATAAAAAAAGTATAGCTTTTTTCTACAATTTACAATTTGGCCCATTACTTATGAATCACCCTGTATTTATAATTCTCTAAATATATTTTCCAAACAGACTATAAAAAAATTTGTTATGAATTAGAATTGATATGTTTGGTTAAAGTTGCAGAAATGAAAGTGAGTCATTTTTTACATGAACATATCCAATATCCCACGCTGTCCATTTTGAATTTACACAATTTAAAACTGTATGTTGAATTTTAAAAGTATGACGTAGATAAATACTAGCAGTTAACCGGATTGCAAATAGTCTGTCAATATTTACCGGATATAAATGCTAATTATGACATAACCTTTAAAATAGGTTCATTTTGAGTTAAAATGGATAAGACAAGCCCCAAAACTAAAAATAACTCATTTTTCATACCTTTTTGTATAATTTCCAGCTGGTGATTGAATAATGATAAATTTGGCTTTAATATTGAAACTCTCAAAAAATATATTTTTCGGCAAATTGATCATTTTTTGATTTAATAATTATTTGACTGTGAAAGAGATTAGCAAAAGTTACTCTGCAACTATAAAAATATTTGAAATACTCACTCCAAATGATGAGTGTATGTTTTGGCAATAACTTTTCTTTTGCTGCCCCATACGATTTTACATTTTGGCCATCACCATAACAATAGACCAATATTTTATTCAAGAAAACATTGTTGTATTCTGTGTAAAAATTTTAAATTACAAAGCGCTTTCGACTATTAAGCCATCTTCAGTGCGATACCTGCAAGTAAGTAATAATAGTTGGAAATATGTAAAATAAGAAATTAGTAAAGAATTACTTACTCGTCAGGTATGTGATACAAGAAACCTAATTAAAGGTCGACAACACATTAATTCACAATAATAAAATTCTTTAAAATTACGTTAAATTCAACTTTTGAACATTTTTGGTTTTAATTTTAATATCTTCAGCTACTACACTATATTTTATTGGCTGTAGGTACTACGAAATAGTCTTGTTAATTATTATTTTAATGTCAGGCAATAAAGTTTATAGCCATTTTACTACCAAATTAATCGGAGATTTCAAAACAAAAATCATGAATCGGTACTACAATGTAAACACGTTTTTATACCTTCTTATTTAAAGTTATGTTGTTCAAGTTCGAGGGCAAACTGAACAGTAATATAATATTTTAAATATCCTTCAGTCACTTAATTAACAGTATAAGATCTAATAATTATTAGAATATGACAGAAGCGAGTCATCAACATACAACTTTTTGTGTGTGTTTTTAAATATCTTGGTTTTTCACTACGCTGATATTAATTCACTGTATAACAACAAAATATTTTAGCACTATTTAAGGATGGAAATATTTTGAGGCATTTAATTTGATTTATTTTTAAAATTCTGGCTAAAATGCCAATGTTAAAATCTGTTTTTTTGAGCTTCACTGGTGTTTTAAATCGAAGGTGTAAAGTGTTAAAAGCAGACTCTTACTCGATCCATAGTCACTTTCTTAAATATTTTAAGTACCTATATTTTCCTTTTTATTACTTCTACTACCCAAAGTCCCACACTAATCGGTGGTTAGGTATTTGGCCCGTGTCTGCAGATATTCCCGAATATTAGATATTATTAAAAATTTCCCGAAAACTACTCTACACTACTCCAAGAAATTAATACCTTTTACATTACCAAAGAATTACCTAAATTAGAATATTCAAAAATAAAAATATTCAACTTTTCATGTTCAGTTGAAATAAGGGACCGTTGAGCATCCCTACAAAAATGTAAATGTTGAATACATATTGAATGCATCTAACAATTCGATTGAACTCGCACATCATGGAAGAAAATCTAAAAATAACTTTTAAAACGAGATATTGATACAGGTATTTTAAATACTTTATATATTTTTAGACCATCTGCTAAATGAATCTGTTCATATACCAGAGTGGGGTGTAATAAATCTAATTACTTAATACTAGTTTTAAGCCTAGATCTAACTGTTGAAAATATATCTCTATTATAAAATATTTTCCAAAGAAGCGCTTCTTTTATTATCCACTAATCCCTTCACCATTCTTCTTATACGTTACATTCTTTTACAGTTTCTCTTTCATCCACGGATACATTGCTTAGGATGATCGCTTGTTCTGTATAATGTGTTTAACCACTTTTTATTTTCATGAAATATTGCTTTTTTGCCGCACACTTGACGCCACGTTTGGAACAAATAATATTTGGCTCTGCACTTAGTAGAGGAGAAAATAGTAATGTATGGTACAAGCACAATAAACCATTTGGATGCAGATTAGTGTATATACGAACCACATTTGCCAAACCGAGAACTATATATTTATATATTTATCAAACAAACAAGATGTAATTTATTTGGAATGGCAGGTGTCGGCCTTAACCACAGAGCTGTCAGTTTGAATTCAAATGTGCCATATTTGAAAACATGGGTAGAAAATATAACAAGCGTGGCCTACCCAAACTTACTTTACGACAGTCTGTACTAGATTAGATTA
>CAJUYG010000004.1:1040819-1112398 GCA_910591675.1 Galerucella calmariensis | reverse complement strand
TTAAAGAAGTCAACTACGCACTAGAAAATAGAATAAACACTTCTCCACGATACGATGACATTCGATATCCAATGCTCTATCACTTGCCAATTAATGCTAAAACACACTTAACTGAGATTTTTAATGATATCTGGATCCATGGAGAAAATATTGCTAAATGGAAGAAAATAATTGTGATACCGATCCTAAAACCTGGCAAAAATCCGGATGACTGCGACTCTTATAGGCCAATATCACTACTCTCGTGCATATTAAAAGTATTTGAAAGGATAGTGAAAAACAGATTAGAATTGTGGCTTAATCACATACAAGTTTCACCACCAACACAATATGGTTATAAGAGAAATTATGGGACTCATGATGCTGTTGCTCATTTAGTTGCAGATATACAGCTATCCTTATCAGAAAATGAGTACTTTGCCTCATTGTTTCTGGATATTAATGTAAATCTAGTCTCGTTACCTTTGTATAACTCACCTATTGTATATATACCTACCTATCCGAGGTCTACCTGTGATGTTTTATATAAAAACGCCCTGAACGACCCCTGGGCGAGAAGTGTGTAGTCCCCGTATTTTTCTCTTTGCTAGGTCATTTAATTACAAGTATGTGAATACCTACTATTACCCTTAGAAATATTAATTATATACCTAATTTTCTTTTGTCTGTTTTTTTTTTGTTTGTTTTCCCACAATTAATACATTATTTGTAGACCTTTAGTACACTCAGACTTACTGACTTACTAACTGTTTCTGTTTGTATCTTTTTATTACTGCACTTTGCTAGTTACGACAGACTTCTGGTAGATGCAGCCGGTAGAAAACATCCTGTAAGCCGGTGGGGAATATTTTCCGTCGGTTGTAGATGTTCTGACCGATTGATTATATTTTCTACTGGCTGGGGTCATCTACCAGCCATGGAGGACAAACTTCCATCCACGAGAAGTAACTTTCAACCTCCATTCAAAAGCCATGTTGCTCCCCTTTTTCTATACATTGTCCTCCATTTCTCTTACGAGTTGTCGTTCCTTTTTTTTCTAAATATTGTCCTGCCTTTCCTTCTCAAGGTGGTTCCGTTTTCAACAGACATTGGTAAGCTTTTTATTTTACTGTTCAAGTTAGCCACATGTATTCCAAATTGGTGGTTTACGATTGACTTTTTCCTTCACGGAAGCACGTAGTACCACACTGTGGGAAAGTGCTCGTTCCTAGGTTGTCGGTAAGCCCTCGCTTGCAAAACGAGCAGTCAACTAGACGGGGCGAGTGCGCAAAGTGTTTTCCGTTTGTCGAATGGGTATGGAATGGGATGACAAGTTGGGGAAATAGTTGCCCAGAATGGGCTATCAAAATATTGTAGATCCCAAAGAGGTTACATGCAAAACGGCTATACTTGGCAGTTATGGACTAAACATTTTTTTCAGCGCTTCCTTTTCAGCACTCTCTTACAGGCTTCAGAGACTCCACCCATTTGTCAAAGAATGTTTTAATTTTGTTTGAGTTTCTGTTACAGAAATTTTATCAGCGATGGATATGTTCTACAGAATTTATACTCTACATTTTTATTTTCGTAACTGCATGAATTTAGTTTTTGCATGCTCAAGCTTGAGAGTAGTAGGGGTTGGTAAAGTAGTGGTGATATGTTTATTTTAAGATATTTGTATACTGTGTAATTTGCGTTTTATATTTGTTATTTGTATTTTATTTTATTTGTTACTGTTTGTATATTTTCATTAATGCACTTTGCTAGTAAAGACAAACTTCTGGCAGGGTGCATCCGGTAGAAAATATCCTGTAAGCCGGTGGGGAATATTTTCCGTCGGTTGTAGATTTTCTGACCAATTGATTATATTTTCTACTAGCTGGGATCATCTTCCAGTCATGGGTGACAAAAATTAAAAAGAACAGAAATACTGGAAGTATGAGAGTGATGGAATTTGAACCGACGACTTTAGAATGCACACCACACTAAGTAGGTTATCTGTGATGCACACAAGCAGAAAGTTGAGCTATTTTTTCGAATCTAATTTAATAGTTTTTCAATCGTTCTACTTTTTTAGGTTAACTCAAAAATTACCAGCAGGGCGATCGTTTATATGTCACGATACCAGAGAATTACCACATTTAAAACAAATTTTTTCTTCATCAGTTGTTAATAATTAAATTATTCTTTTAAATATACAGAATGATTTTTAATTATTATCTCAAATGTTCCCTCTAAGTATATATATCTAAATTTCATATAATTCAAAAAGGAACAAGGAAATATTTTAATAGTAAATTAAAACTAAAACACTTACATTTGTACTTCATGACGTAGGCTCCATCCCAATACCATTTGAACAGCACCATTCTTTCCATTATCCATCACTTTTTAAAAGCCCTAAACCGAAATAATCGAACCATCTCCATATACCGACCGGCGGTTGCCACCACATTTACCACGGACCTTACAAGTATACATCACATAAATTTCCCTATGATACAGCCTCTAAGTCCACTACGTTACAGCAACTTCGAGCCAGTACCTGTGTTTACCTTGTTTTTCATAGAGTAACCCAAGTATCTATAAAAACCGGTTGCTTGTCTCATTTAAAATAGATTACATTTTAGAGTAGGTACTGTATAAAAAGACACATCTCATGTAGTACAGGGAATGAAGCATTTCACCTGGCAATTTTTTCGTCCAGCATGGATTGACTTGAAATTTCAACAGAAGGTAGGTGATAGCCCAAGGATCAAAATCTATATCGAACCAAAGGGCGCTAAAGCCTTGGGGGTGGTTGCCACCCCGTCTCGGGGGTGAAAATTTTTTATTACATTTTAACCACAGGAATCAATTGAAAAAGTGATTCTAAGCAAAAAATGTTCTACACATTTTTTTTGTAAAATCAATATTCGCGATTGAAAGTAACGCTTTTTAGAGGAAAATATCGACGTTTTTGATGTTTTTCGCGAATAACTCGAAAATTATGCATTTTATCAAAAAAACTGTATTGAACAGAATTGTAGCTTTTGAAAAAACAAGCAAAACCCCTTTTTTATCATTTTTCTAAAACCAATAGGAACCGAGATATGGCCTATCAATGATTAGCTTTTTTTCCAAATGCAAAAGGTGATAGATTCAAAGTCAAATACCGGAAAATGATGCATTTTTCGTAGAAATCTCATAGAATCTTTTTCAAAGAGCATAATTAGACCTTTCTTTTTTAAAAAAAGGTCTGTAGCATCAAAATTGGGTGAATTATGACAAAAACAGTGAAACGGTGAAAACAACCCCCTAACTACCCCCTAATTAAAATTGATCTTTACCCTTGTGCAATTCTCTTTGTACATGTATGGTTAATATGTCCAAAAAGTTTAACCAATTTAAAATTCATAGTTTTCGAAAAATTATGGCTTAAAGTAAAAAGTTATTTTTCATAATTTTGTATTTTTTACCCTTTCTTTCAAAATAACTCCGAAAATATTGGAGGTTCAAGCAAAGTTGAAAAACGAAATTGTAGCTTTTTTATGACAAAAATTTTTCTGTAAGTAAATTTTTTGTACAGTTAATATTTGACGATATATAGCCGTTTAAAACGTCTATTTACGCACGAGCACCACCTTTTTTAGCCCTTTAAACTTACCCCATTTAAAAACGAAAGGGTCTAAAGAGATTCAACTTACAGATTCTTGTAGTTCTTGAAAAACCCTACAAAATCGTTTTTGAATAAAATTTTTATCATCAAAAATGAAGGAAATACGTTAAAAAAACCAATCGATTTTTTTTTCGAAAAATTCCAATAGTATAGTATAGTACACTTAGAAGCATAATAATGTACAAAACCGGTTTATTCGACAGTGGGGCGTTATATATACGAAATGTTTCGTGTTCTTTTCTTGAAATACGATAGGAAAGATTTTTTTTACAACAGAATTATTGAGCAAATCCCTATTAGCATTAATTATTTTTCTCTTGGCAAAAATTTTTTTTTTACATATAGCACTAATAACAGTTGACTTTTAAGGGTTGAAAAAGTATAAAATTGTAATGTAACAAATTCATCATTTCACTAATTCAAACGCAATTTTCACCTATCTTAAGATTTATAATGCTATTTTTTAATTTTTGACATTTAGGGGTAGTTTTCACCCCTAAGAAACAATCAGGGTTCGTCGGCATGACATGATATATAAAGCAGAGGGTGAGTTGAGCCTAATCCCAAATTTTTATGCAAATCAATCAGAGGCGAAATCATTTTTTAAGGATTCGTGATTTTTTTTACATTAAGCTGTAACAAGGGCTGCTTTTTAAGGGTTGAAATATGATGAAATTGTATTCCAAAGCTCAAAACAATCATTATTCAACTTATCCAAACCAAATCTTACCCATTTTCAGGTTTAAAATGTTATTTTATGATTTTTGACAAATAAGGGTAGTTTTCACCTCTAAAAACCATTTAGCGCCCTTCGGTTCGATATAGATTTTGAACCTTCGGCTATCACCTACCTCCTGTTAAAATTTCAAGTCAATCCATGCTGGACGAAAAAATTGCGAGGTTTTACCTTTTTTGAGCTTCATTCCCTGTACTAATGTTGTAATTTACTAAATTAAATATATACAATTCGGTCAGTATACGGTAGATGAGCGTAACCCAACAGTCCTTATAGTCCGTGAAAATCTTACCATATTACCCAAACCATTGTCTAATATAAAATAAGACAATGTCCAAACTTTCTTTTAAGTAAATACAAAGTTACAAGTTTTTTTCCAAAATTCTAATTGGGAAAAGTAGGTACGAGAATCATAAATATTTCAAAGTTTAGAATTGTTAGAATTAAACATTTAAAAATAGGATCGAAAGTGAAATGTACAACTCCAATAATTACTTGAAAAAAAAGGGAATTCCATTATAAAAAAATTAATATTTATTAACAGTCTAATTTTGAAAAAAAAACTTGATAACCAAAGTACCACAACAATTAGCGAGTAGTCCAAGTAATCTGGGAACAAAAAGTGTCTTTAGTTAAATATTAAACTTTCTAAGTTAAGAGATATTAAAAATATTAAAATAAATTTATAGTGGTTGAATTGAGAAAACAAAGATTTTCAAACACTTCAAGTCCTAATTGTACCCCATGGAAAAATATGTGATCAGATATATTCTATTTCAAACACACACATAAATTTGAAAATATTTGTAAGTGTGTAGCCACACAAAAAATTTCAGTTAAAAAAGTAAATTAATAATGTAAGTACCCTAACAGTTAAAAAATTGTTTAAATTGGAAACACCCTTAATTCTGTCCTGTCCATATCTATGCCCAAATTTTCACTTTTGAGCTGCCTGCAACATTCCATTTACACAAAACTTCTGTGAGACTGTTTTGCTATTTCGAACAAAATATAATTTTAATTTAAAATAATATGTTTACTCCGTTTCTTACTAATATTCAAAATAATATATAGATGATTAGAATGAATTAATAAAAATTCTTTTCAAGTTATACCTAAAGTTAAGATAAGAATTGTCTATTTTTGTTTTGTTTTGATAACTCTATTGAAATTCACAAATATTAAATTGTCTTTACTACTAAATATTAACCGATTTGCTCACAAAATGATGCCTCGCTGAAAAACACTTAACCTGAAAGAAAAGAAACACAAACAAAATCCACATAAAAATATTCTCTTTCTGGGGTGTTTCCAATATTTCATTTCTGTATAAAAATATCATAAGTATACGAAAAATTGTGAATAGCAAAAACATTTCGGGCATACTTTTTGAATAACAAAAATACAAAATATAATTATTATTAAACCAAAAAATTAACCAAAAAATTTTAATAACTCTTTAATCTCTTTTTAAATTCTATTTTTGTTAT
The DNA here is from genome assembly GCA_910591675.1 of Galerucella calmariensis. Taxonomy (NCBI): domain Eukaryota; kingdom Metazoa; phylum Arthropoda; class Insecta; order Coleoptera; family Chrysomelidae; genus Galerucella; species Galerucella calmariensis. Next base: position 1,106,535 of record CAJUYG010000004.1, on the reverse strand, counting down.
TCGTCACAACAACCACCTACCTTTTGGCAAACCGCGTTTTAAGGACCGAGACGAGCGATTAAATCTGTAAAAAAAATAATAAATTTAATATTGTTTTATAAAAAAAAAATTCATAACCGACATCGACATCTTTTGTTCAAGTCGAAAAAGTTTAATAGTTATTTAACCAACAAGTGTATTAATGGAGGGCCATTAACAAAATCGACTTAATGTTCGAGATTGTTAATTGCCCTTTCAACACTCGTGTTAGTTACGAAGCTTTTCCGTCGACTGTTTAAGTTGTATTCGTTTTTAAAAACTAAAAATGACATGAAATGTATGTTTGGTTGCCTACACCACAGGTCAATATAAATAATGTATAAGATGTGCGTTGGGTTGCCTGTAGAAAAATGTAATAAATCATGCATTAATCTAATTTTAAGAATGTGTGGTGTGATTTTGTTTCCCTTAGTTGCAGATACTATGTCCATTCGCCAAATTTTAAGAACCTGAATATGTTAATACACGGTAGACGGAAAACATACATAACATTAACCAAACAAAATGTCAGTACTTTCAAACTAAGTTATTTTTTGTTTTCTGACTGCTATAGCAACTCTAGATTGACTTGTCGCTCTGATTTCAATAAATGTAAAGTAAAATGAAGGAATTTTTCTCGATTTCTTATGATGAATATGAGTTAATACAAATATCACAGAAGCAGCACAATGTTTTTAGGATGGCCACTATCCAAAATGGCATGGTATACTTATACTTGGAAACTAGACACTATAGTATCTTGCTTACTATTTACAAAGTCTTTTAAGCCAAATTTTATATATATATTTCTGTCGATCTAATTAGGTATACCTACCTACATGAAATCTGTCTACTCACCTATAAGCGTCTATAGGCATAAAATATACCATCAATTAAAGAAAAAGCATTTATAACAATGTTTTTTACGATAAAAATTCCGAGATAGTTTAAAAATATCGTACATCAACGACGTTATTCAAATACCTAATAAACAACAATGAATTCTACTTTTATAATAGATGAGACAAATTCTAAATACTTATAATCCCTTATATATTTAAAATTCTTAGTTTTTGATAATATAAAGACAGTACCAATTAATATAATAACTAATAATGCATTAAAAACGTGAAATAGAATTAATAAAATATTAATTACCTGAATAACATATTTATCAAAAATATGCGGAATCACTGTTAAACACACACCAACACAATGTACAAATTCGTAAATGCAAAATGTCATCCGTCTGGCTTGGGGTGCAGCTAAATGGTAGGCTTTGATTGGTTCTAAATTATGTCATGACATAAACAGTCGTTATTCGTTTGTTTTAAACTTTCTCGATTTTGTTTAGGTATCTCTATGGTTTTAACAAATAATAATTTTAGTTTAATAGAGGATTTAAATATACAGAGTGATATTACTGACGGAAACAGTCCGCAAGATTTTTATAAAGTTTGGTATTATGTGAATTATTTGGAATATGGTCAATTTTTCTGTGTTATTCACATTCTTCCAAATAGGTTAGGTTATAATTATAAAATTTAGCTCCGGTCTGGTTATTTATTTAAATTACTAATCTGTTTAATATAAAACTATTATTTTTTTGTACTTCATAATATGTGCTTTCGTCAATCCAGTGCAGATGGCACCAGCTCATTTGCACACACGACAAAAGTTACTTACGAGGATGCGTTTGAAAGTTGTGATTAGCAAAACCAATGAATAAAATGTTTTCATTAATCAGTAACAGTGGCGGCTCGTAGATATGGAGAAAATGAAATAAAACACGCATGTTACTTGGGACAATTATTTATACACAAGATTCATAACATACAAATATAATATTTTAATGAATTAATATTGTTCCAAATACCCCGCCCCTTGGTAAATAAGCCGCACACAAAATGCTAAATCCCGCCCACTTGGTAAATAAGCCGCCCACAAACTGCTATGCCCCGCCTCCTTTCCCCTAAACCCGCCCCTAGAATTGCGAAACCCCGCCCCCTTGGTAAATAAGCCGCCCACAATATGCTAAACCCCGCCCCTAAAATTGCGCAGCCGCGCCCATGGAATTGCTAAGCCACTCCTATTTTTCTCCAATCTGCCAAGAGTTCCTGGAATTTTTGGCCACCGATGTGCTGTGTATTCAGCTAAGAAGTCATTTTAAATTCCAAGATTTACGCTTCGGGGGTGTATTCATTCTTTTGCAATGATGAAAAACATCCAAAAATCTGGGGTAGACATTAACTGTCATTCTTGTCAGAAAAACCACTTTTTGTTGGCCACACTGACCTTTCAATCTACATGTGATGTGAGATCATTGACATATTGAGTGAAGTTCGCATTTTAGCTCTGCTGATTCCACAGAAATAAATATTATATTATCTATTTCTGTGGTTAGTTCACAAACTGAACTGTGTATTATATCGGAATTGTGATAATTGGAACAAATAAAAAAAAATTCATTCCTTTTCCACCAAATAAACATAAACAAATTAAATATCGCATCGGTTGATAATCTTTCTGGTGAATTGTTGAAAAATATATCAATAAAGTTACAATTTACAATAGATAGACATTGAGTTAATCAATTTATTTGCATCTTAGTTTAGTTTAGTTCAATAAAAAGCTGCTAGACAAAACCCTTTATTCAAAAGCGAACTTTACATACTGGAAAATGTGCAGGTCGCGAAAAATTGTCGAATGAAAATTGACGTATGTCACTTCGAGGGAGGGGATCCTAAAAATTATTCATAGTAAACGTCAACATTATTTAGATATGTACTCTGAAAATGAATCGTAGTGAGGGATTTGTTAAAAGGAGAAATATAACAAGGGACAATAGTGAGGGTGTAAACAAAGAAGAACAAAACAATGATAAAAAATCTAGCCGTGATGAAGATGTCCAAGAAGGGGATTCAAAGGAAACGAGGCTAACACTTATGGAAGAAGTTCTGCTCCTAGGACTAAAAGATAAAGAAGGTTACACATCATTTTGGAATGATTGCATTTCTAGTGGTCTGCGAGGATGTATTTTAATTGAACTAGGGCTACGAGGCCGTGTAGAACTCGAAAAAACTGGCATGAGGAGAAGAGGCCTACTTGCAAAAAAACTTATTGTAAAAAGTGATACCCCTATTGGAGATGTACTTCTGGACGAGGCATTGAAACATCTGAAAGAAACTGACCCACCAGAAACAGTTCAAAGTTGGATTGAATACTTAAGTGGTGAAACTTGGAATCCTCTCAAATTACGATATCAGTTAAAAAATGTTAGAGAACGTTTGGCAAAAAATTTAGTTGAAAAAGGTGTTTTGACTACTGAAAAACAAAATTTTTTATTTTTTGATATGACTACACATCCCCTAACAGATAACATTACAAAGAGTCGTTTAATCAAGAAGATCCAAGATGCAGTCCTATCTAAATGGGTGAACAATCCTCAGCAAATGGACAAAAGGATGTTAGCCCTCATATTTCTGGCACAGGCAAGTGACGTACTCGAGAATGCTTTCGCACCTCTCAATGATGATGATTATGAGTTAGCTACCAAAAGAGTCAGAAAACTTCTTGATTTAAATTTTGAGGAAGAAGCCAACAAACCTAACACATCGGATGTGTTATGGGCTGTTTTTGCTGCTTTTACTAAATAAAAATATATAAATATGGTTATTTTTACCAAATTTTTATGTTTTCTCGATTTTTTGAGGTATATATGCAAAACTAAATCTATTTGTTTACTAAGTTATTGTTCCAGGGTTTATTTGTTAAATTGTTGATGTGTTTCATGAAATATTGATAAAATGAAATCATTGAAACAGTAGTTTGAAAATACTCCATTGACAAACCACTTTACATCTAAATAAACAAACCTTTGGAGGATTTTATCATAAGATATTGTTATGCTTATTCATGTTTTAGTTATTAATACCTCAAAAAAAATTCAGGTGAATGATATTTGGTAAAATAAAACCAAATAACACTTGTCCTTTAGGGTATATTATGTATAATTTAAATTTTATTTTGTAAATTCTTTGTTAGGTTTAGGAATTATTTAATGAAATTACCTTATATTTTATTCAAAGCTATCACAAAATCTGTAGATATTTCCATATTCATGAAGTAATTGTTACAAAAACAATCTAATAAATCCAAATTACTAAAAAGGTTTAGCAGTATTGAAAATTATGTGATTTGTAACTACCAATATAATAATTGGAAAAAGAATATGAAACTAATTTGTCTACAGGTTTGATGACATCCATCAGTGTTAACCATAATGTTTATTTTAAGTGACCTAACAAAAATCTTGATGTTCTGACAAAACTGTGATATTTTCATCACTTACATCCATTGATAAAATGAATCTTTGAATTCATGGTCTTAATAACATTATGGTAATTGCTTTATTATATTTGCTTACATTTTTAATTCTTGATTCTTCTACATCTATCTATTGCAATATCTGCCATTCCAACTATTATGAAATTTGTTTAATTGTTTATAAAAACATAAATATCTATTTGTATCTATGTAGCATTATTTCACAGTGAGAAATTGAAATATTTCCATCAACACAAAATTAAGATGTAACAGACCCTCACATTTTTTATGTCTAAGTATTAATTTAAAATTTCTATGTTTAGATAAATGTCCTACATATAATAAACTTAAATGTTAAATTGTGTTTCTTTATCTACCAATCACATATGCATGCAATATAATTGTCTTGTGAATCCTACAATCTTATGTATAAATCTTAATACATAATTATGTACTCTTCATAGTTTTTTCAATTTTTAAATATCTATCTGTTTTTATTTGGCCACTTTTTGAACTCTCTTATCATATGTGTGTGTATTAATCTCACTATAATTTCCTTTCTGCTTTAAGTCGTTAGGAACATGAAATTTAGTGCATGCCCGAAACCTATAAACGATCTACTTTTAAAAGTTTATGTTGAAAAATTGAATACCTAACTTAATTGATGTTTGGCAGTTAATTGGGGTACTATAACAAAATCACAATTTCAACTAAGAGTAAAATGATATTCCTAAGAAATACAAAACTTCTAAGACATCAATAATAAGGTATTTTATGAATAATAAAGAAACAAGATGTGTTTTTGGGGCATTTTTTTCCTATCTAAAATTGTATTAAAAAGGGTTCGCCCAGTGATGTTTTAAGCTATGGTCTAGTGGTTAATTGGACTGTGTATAGTATCATCTCTGAATTGGAAGATAATAAAATTCAAAAAAATTATTAATTAATAAAATCAGGAACAACATTTAGGCCCAACCTACAAAACAAATATGGAGAGTGAATATATATAGTCAATTACGATAAAAGAGCTTGTGCTATAATTATAAACTACATGATTAAAAATAATGATATAATTCTGGAGAAAAAGTAGTTTTAATTTTTTCATCTTAGTTGGTATTGCACTAAGAGCAGAATGAGCTAATGCAGTATATATTTTTTATTAATAGTGAAATTAAACTTGTTCCATAGGTGTCAAATGATTTTGAAATTTCAATTGGATTTTTTTAATAAAGCTACATCATAAAGTACTTTATTTTTATTTAACAAATTTATGTACACATCTAAAAGAAGATTATGAAATCAGTTACAAGTTTATATTTGCTGTTTATTTTTTCGGTCTTCTTCAAACATTTTTTTTAATTTTTCTTTGGTTTCTAAAGACTTTTGGTAATTTCTTTTTCTTCTCTGTAATCTCTCTTGCTTCAAGCACATTACCATTCTATGATCTTCAGAATTACATTTTCCAAATATTCTTAAAAAGGGATTCTAAAAATACAGTAGGCAAATATGTGGAATACCTATGTGTGTTTTGAAAAAAGAATGTCTCGGTCTTGAATTTGAAATTATCGAATTTATTCGATAAAACTATATTCAAGAGTTCACTTTAATCTACACTAATAATTCATTATTCACCAAATTAATTATTTTGAGCATATCGATAAGTTACAAATTGCTCTAAAACTAACTCCACTTTAAAATTGTGACGTTAATATACATAATTTACCTCATTAATCAATGAATTAATTTGACTATTTTTACGGTAAACTTTAATTTGAAATAAATGTAGAATCCCTATACAAAACGGAGTATTCACCTACCTCACTATGGCATTGTTGTAATAATTTGATTAATTCATTACAGTTGTCAGTATGTAAGTGCGGTGATAAGTCGGTATGCATTTTTTTTGTTTCAAATAATTATAGAGTGAATTAATTGCATAAACTAGAGCATAAATAAATATGACTTGTTTATATTAATTATTTATGCCCAAATAATCCTACTGTAATTCGCATTCACAAGAAATTAAAAACTAAAGTGTCAGACATTGACGGATCTAAATCTGATGATCTGATCAGAATAAAATACCTGATGAGGGTGTGTTCGGAGACCTCACTCTTTGGTAAGTATCTAGGTGAAATAGGTAGCAAATACAATCACTGGAGCACGCGCAACTCCTTTGACGGAAGTCCAATTCAATTTATTATGCTAAATAAACGATTAGATTAGTAAAGATACGTTAGGGTACAAAGTATTGGATATTTTTACAAAAAGGAGAATGGTGAATTTAATAACCATTATACTTTCTCCTTTTGTTTGGTACGCATGCTTCGTTATGCACTTGTTGCATATGTCGGCTAGACGTTTGTCGCTCTGCTATTTGCACTGGACAACTCTCTAACGCTACTAAGCGCTTGTGTGAAGTAATTGTTGTCGCCGCCATAGAGTATTACTCTATGGTCGCCGCCTATGTCATCACCTAGAACAAGGAAAAGCCAAAGGACGTGCAAATTACAACAGCAGATAGGAATAAAGCCATATTGTAGTCGAAGTTTTATAGCTACCTATGCGCCAAAAAGGCATAGATAAAAAATAAATGATACTGCTGTTCGCGGAAGTAAATAGCGCCAAGGTTCTAGAATGGTAGTAAAACCTGCCCCGATAGCAAAGAATACACGTATTCTTTGCCGATAGTATGAATAGGATCTGCTATCTTTATCTGAAACCCATTATCATTCTATGCTTTGAATATAACACATGTTTTATATTCAAAGATTCTATGTGAACATACAGGAAATCGTGACTAATAGAAAGATATAAAAGAAATATAAACAGATAAGGCGATATACTAGAGCAATTTTTATTTGAACTCAACAATGTAAACCGAGCCACAGTTTGTTTTTGTATGAAATCATTTTTTTTCCTCCAATTGGAGTCATGAAATTTTCGAAAATCCACTTGTTAAAACTAAAGATACCCATAACTCGAGTAGTATTATAGATAGAACGTTCTAGTCTTCACGCAGTCGATTCAGCGGGAAATTTTACAAAGTCCACTGGATTTACAGTCAATAATTCCGAGCAATAAGGAAGTTAGCACCAGTTTATATTAAATATTTCCATACCTACCCCTTGCTTCAAAATTTTCGACAAAAAAATGCTCAAATTTCGCCTGGAGGGGTTTTTGGGACGAGAAATCGACTGCCACAGTCTGTTTTTGTATGAAATCATTTTTTCTCTTCCAAATGGAGTCGTGAACTTTTTGAAAATACACTTTTCTAAACAAAAGATGCTCCTAACTCGACTAATATGATAGCTATAACGTTCTAGTCTTCACCAAATCAATTTAGCGGTAAATTTTACGTATTCCATCCGAGCAATAAGGCAATTAGCGGAAACCAGTTTATATAAAATGTTTCCATACCTACCCCTTGCTTCAAAATTTTCGACAAAAAAATGCTCAAAATTCGTCATTTCAATGATTAACCGTTTTTCAGGTGTTCATATTCATTAATAATCTTGTTAACAAATTAGAGAAAAACCTGGTTTCATTACCTATATGTGTGTATTTACATTTCTCATTAGTTCCATAAAAATATATTGAAGAACCCAACATCGTTCACTTATTCTAATAATTATATCCAGCAGAAACATCAAATTATTCATTATTTATTGCTATATTTGTTTATTTACAAGTATCCAAATGTCAACAATAAATACACCATTCAGTGAATAAGTTGTTCACTCAACCCTGATGAAGAACGGGATATATACTTTCTCGTTGGAGTCCTTGGTAGGTATACTAAATATGTACAAAACGTTATTGTGAATCAGATGCACCCAAATTCTATTAATCGTTTAATTAACTGTCGAAATCTACGAAGTACTAGTACTAGAGTCTAATATTTAAACCAAAAAAATTATTTTTACGAATAACATTTTGCAAATAATTGCTATATTTTTCGCGTTTTAAGGATTTAAGGATCGAAATAAGGGTTGTTTTAATTATTAATCCATTTTTCAAGTGTTCATAATTATTAATAAGTTTGTAAGCAAATTAGAGAAAAGTTTCGTTTCATTGTATGTGTGTACTTAGTTCCATAAAAATATATTGAAGAAATCAACATTTATTTACTTCTTGTAATAATTATATCCACCAGAAACATAAAATTATTTATTATTTATTGTTATATTTGTTTATTTACAAGTCTTCAATCCAAATGTCAACTATAATTACAGGATTCATGGGATTCACTAAATAAGTTGTTCACTCAACCCCGATGCAGAACGGAAACCCTCTCGTTTGTATACAAAATCGCCATGTTTTTCTGATTTTACATTAGGATAACAGAAACGCGAGGAGATGTACAGAATTGTTGGTGCAAACGTATATTGATTCAGCCAACACAACACAAATGACTGAATATAAAACAAACACTTCGTGAATTTTGACAGTTAATTGAACGATTAATAGAATTTGCGTGCATCTGATTCACAATAATGATCTGTACATTCATAATTTAAAATGAATTAACAATGATTTTAGCAAAAATCCGAAATGTATGCTACTTGTGTTGCCTATCTAACAGGGGTGCTATGACACCAACAATTCTGTACCTCCTCGCGTTTCTGTTATCCTAATGTAAAATAAGAAAAACATGGCGATTTTGTATACAAACGAGAGGGTTTCCGTCTTTCCGTTCTATGGGAACTGACATCGTGGACCATGATGTGAAACATAACCTCAAAATCATAATTGGGATATATAACAGATTTTGCACGTTTTTTCAAACAATGGCTGCAGTTAATAAAAACAAATTTCTAGATTTAAAAAAAATTATTAAAGAAGAACCTGGTACAAACGTAAGATTACAATCATTAAAACTACCTCGTGAATTGAATCTTGGAATTCCCAAACAACCTAAGAAAGTGTTTGTTCCCAATTTAAACGCCACTAGGAATAAAGAAAAATCAAAAGAGTAAGTTTTTTTAATATTCAGATAGTTTTGAAAAATTAATTATTAATTAAAATTTTAGATTTAATAAAAAAGATGAGAGGGGCAAAGAGCGTGCTAGAGAAAGGAAACAAAAGCTGCGTGATAATGCCCCCAAATTTGTTCAATCATCTGGAGTATTTTCTGAAGGGATGGGCAATGATATTATTCGAACAAGTAGATGGAATGGAAGTCGAGGGGACAAGGAAAATGATAATGCTCCAACTATTTCCATGCCTACTCTAAAGAAGAATGCATTTCAGATTGACAAAAAAACAGAAGATCATGTATTAAATAAAATTACTGGCTGTGATGAAGATAGTGATGATGAAAAACTGCCTTTCAAACCTATTTCTTGGCAAAATAAACTCCAGAAATCATGTAAGATATATCATAATGAGTATAAATATATTTATAATAACTTGGTTACCAATTTTCTTTTAGTCTTAATCAAAAAAGAAATTTCTAACTCAATTAAACCTAAAGAAGAAGACTTGAATGAAGATGATGTAACACCCAACTTAAAAAAATGTAAGCATGTCAAGTACAGATTTTAGTTATATTTTCTATATATTTTTTTTCAGTAAAATTGGAAGTTGGATATTCTGAAAATGTTCATTTAATACCTGATGAATTTATAAAAGATGAACATCTGAATAATGATCATCCTTCAATTTCTTTATGGGGAGTAAGTATGTCTTAATTAATACAATATTGCACAATACTGCTTAATTACTGTTGTTATTTAATGTACTGAATGCTTTTTTATTAAAAATTAAAGCTTCAAGTATTAAAGGCTTTATAAAGTATTTCAAGAAGTAATATTTTTTCGACCATAGTCAATTTTTTATTTAAACAATATATTTGGATTTCAGCTTCCAGATTCATTTGCTGGAAAGGGTTTGAGTGATGATCCAAATTGTAAAAAACTATTTGACTATAATCTTGGTGATATGCATGAAGGACAAGTAGGTAAAATTTTAATTAGGAGATCTGGAAAGATTGAAGTACACATAGGCACAATGAAATATGAATTAGAACCCGGAGAATCTGATTCTTATAAAGAGGTATGTTTGCTGATTATTCCAAATTTTTCTCTCTGAAAGTTTAATTGAGCTTGTTTAGCTATATTAAAAACTGCGATAAGAAATGTCATCAAACGTGAGAGTTATGTGTATTTACAAGTAGTAGTAGAAATGTCAAAATACTTTCTCATTCTCTCCTATTGCTCAAATTTTAATGAGAAATATAATAAATTGATAATAATTTTCATAATTAATCCTGAAAAAAAAAATGTAAATTTCAGGATATTATTTCTTTGGATCTCGAGAATAGTAAAAACAAAACGAATGCAGCTACTCTAGGTAATATAAAAAATCGATACTTTTTGACACCTGATTGGGACAGACTGCTGCTTTAATTCTGTGTTCAACTGCCTATGGATTTTGTGATGCAAGACGTTTTCATAAATAATGTTTTTGTTCAAGTTTTGCTAATGCTGAATTGTGATATAACTTTATACTGATGTTAAATAAAACCATTCCTGCTTTATTAATGTATATTTTTATTTGATGAGGTTGGAAATATATAATTTATTTCTTATTTAACTTGAAAATGACATGCTGGAAAAGATAATCGAGATCGAGATCATTTAAGGGTCGGTCTAAACAATCAGTGCTGCCTACCATACCTCTGCGTGGCTTGAGCGACCGTCTATACATTTAAGTAAAACTGTTCAGTTTACTTCCTAGGACACAGGCAGCGCTTCCTTCTTTCAGTCCTCAACCACATACTTTCGCAAATGAATTTGTAAGCACCTCGAAAAGACTGAGCGTGTAGACGCGCTGTAAGAAGGCATGGGGTAAAGACTTAGTCGAGGCCCCCCTGCATTTAATGGGGTATAGTACTTACGTTACAATGTAAGGAAAGGAACCAATCCGACCCCCAACACCGCTAAGATATGAGCCCCGAACTCTGTAAAAGCTTTAGATGAACAATTAAATCTGATCTATTTAAAATGTATAGTGTCTAAGATTAATTCACACAGAATTATATGAGAAGAGATAAACAAAAGATCTAGGAACAGAAGTTAATTGCTGCCTTGCCAGGGTGGCCTGCACAATCAATTCCACAATAATGGAAATTCTAGATAAAAAACGATTTCTTATAAATTACTTTAATATGGTTCTAAAAGTTGAAAATGTTGGCGTGTACTGCCTAAACATTTATAAAACTCTGTTCCTAACTGTTAAGTTATCTCAATATTCAAATATAGAACATTTTGTCTGCATTTTTCAGTACATTTTTAGCCAAGAACCGGTATTGCAACAAATTTTTAAACTTCAAACGAGTCGAACGTGCAGCTTTGGTTTAAGAGATAGTTTAATTATGTCCAAAAAAGTCTGTCTAAAAATTATACCTCTATGGATAAACAAATAATTAAAATACAATCTTATGAATTAAAAATAGAATCTAGGTACTATTATTGACACTATTTTCTGAATATTGACTAAACCGGTTAAAAACACTAAAAATAGTTCAATGACCTACACACATTTTCAGTCAAGGACAATGTACCGAATTTCATTTGCACCTAAACCACCAAATTAATTTCATATTACCCGCGCAATTTATACGATGACGTATTCAGCAGACAGAATTTCTGACCAATCAAATTGTCATTAACCGGATTGCAGTGGCGTATCTTGCATTAATCCGCCAGGTAATAAGGGGGCATTGAACAACTATTATTTTTGCCCAAGTAAATTTTTAATAGTTCAATAAGTCTTGTTGGGAAACTAAAATTAAATGTTACAGTAGTGAATTGGACAAAGCAAAATATGTCTGCCTCACTGAAATACAAACACAAAATTAAGAATTGGTAAATTGCGGCTTGATAAGTAGAAGTTGGGAAAACCAGCAACAGCAAGTAAGCAGCTTTGTCTAAATGCAAAGGTATAGTAGTTTTTTAAAAAATATATATATATAATAAATAAACTGTTCAATTGGGTTAGATTCGAGAGATGAGAAGAGAAATATTTATGACATAATCGGCTTCCTTGTTATATACATGAGGATAAATAATTTGTATATATTTAAAATGAAAAATAACTCCATAGTCCAGTATAGTGAATAATACTTGAAGCAATAATCCATATTTCTCTATGCAATAATCCCTTTTTCACTCAATGATACGGCTGTGTTTTATAACATAAGGAAACGAGAAGTGACGATAAGTATCGATGGGTCGATCGAAAGAAAGCGGCGCGAGCGCCCCCTCCGCATCTCTGTTGTGTCCCCTACTACAAAACTTGACAATTGTGGCTGGAATGGAAATATGGCTGTAAAGTAACCAATGACCCTTTGTTTGAATCGCAATGTTTTTGAACGAAAAGTATAATAAAAATAGTTGAAGGACAAGATAGTAGTTCAAACTTAGAATAGAAAAATGTGTGTGACATCCAAAATTGAAGTGTTTTGCTTTTGATGGTGTGGAGTGAACCAACGAGGGATACTCGAGGCACAAGGGGTGAAATATCGTGAATCGGAGAGTGGTGAAAATCAAGTCAAGTGACGTGTTGCATCTAAAAAGTAATAATTGCATTGGCTGGTGGATGGATTTGCGGCCACGGTGCTTTTACGGATACGGGTGCTCGGGCTCGCTCTAATGGTTGGCCATCAACCTCTTGGGGAGTCAGCATTACCCTAGAGATGTCTAGTGCTGTTGTGGTAAATTCTGTGAAAATGCCGATGTCAAGAACACAGTTATATCATGCTTCCTCTCATTCTTATATTCAAGAAGGCGGCGGCGGAAGTTTACCACCTTTAAACAAAGGTTCACTTAAAGAACAGAGCCCTCCTGCTGCCTCCACAGCATCTTCAGCGAATTCTGCTGGTCTTCCAGAGCTATCAGTTGGGGGTTCTTGTGTTCTCCAGTGCATGCAGTCCCATATGACAAGAGGTGTATCTTTATCTCAAGTCAAAACTTCATCCAATCCAGTCACAACTACAGAATGCAAACCTAAAACTATGGTAGCAGTTCCAGAACAGGTTATGAAATTGTACATGAATAAACTTACACCTTATGAACATCATGAAATATTCAACTATCCTCAAGTATATTTTATAGGAGCCAATGCAAAGAAAAGGCCTGGTATTATTGGTGATCCAAATAACTGTGATTATGACAATGATCAGGGCTCCTATATACACATTCCACATGACCACGTAGCCTACAGATATGAGGTCCTTAAAGTTATAGGCAAAGGCTCTTTTGGACAGGTGGTTAAGGCTTATGATCATAAAAATCATATGCATGTTGCACTTAAAATGGTAAGAAATGAAAAAAGATTTCATAGACAAGCCCAAGAAGAAGTACGTATTTTAGAACATTTGAGGAAACAAGATAAAGATAATACTATGAATATTATACACATGTTAGATTCATTTACATTCAGAAATCACATGTGCATTACATTTGAACTACTTTCTATCAATCTATATGAACTTATCAAAAAGAACAAATTTCAAGGTTTCAGTTTGCAGCTGGTTCGAAAATTTAGCCATTCGTTACTTCAATGTTTGGATGCCCTTAATAGAAATAAAATCATCCATTGTGATATGAAACCTGAAAATGTATTACTAAAACAACAAGGAAGAAGTGGTCTCAAGGTATTTATTGTTTATTGTTATCATGCATGCTATAGTAATAAATACGAGATAAATAACTACCCTCCCTAAGTATACAAAATAAAGAAATATACTGTATTAAAAAAATCAACTTTCAAGAGCATTATTAAACTAACATAGAAGTTATCAGAGATGTGTTCTGCAACGTTTTTAAACTTTTGATAAGATATAACAATTATTATGTAAGTTACCATTATATATACATATTATATTCAAACAAATAATCAAGGTTTCAGTTGTATGTTATTTTTATTTGAACATTAACAGCTCTTGTTAAATATACTTGATTACTTGAAAATGCTTATTCTTACATGAAATATTAAAAGAATGTATTCAGAAAATTATTGGGTAAGTACACCAATTTCTTCATATTGTAAATTTTAGATGAGATATTACTTTCATATAGATACAACATAAATTTTATGTGGTAAATTGCTTGTTTACAAAGTATATTTTTTAGTATCTCATGATTCTACCTTCAAATTGAACAATTATTATTTTTTATTTACATTACATAACTATTTGTTTTGCTTTTAGAAGTAGCACAAAATTTATTTAATTTCAGTACATCAACAAACTAAATTAGTTATCAGCTGATTGTGAAATTTCTGTTTGCATATGGTGGTTGATCCAGTTCCTTTACCCATATAATATATTTCATAATGTGAGGATGGCTATACAACATTACTAATTCTTATTGTTAGTAATGAATGAACACCTATTTACATTCATAGATATTTGAGTATTGCTAAAATTTCAAACTCATTAAAAAGTCAGTTGAAATGTGTATTTCGTACAGATGTAGGTTTCATTTTAAAAAAATTAGCTGTTGGATATTAGGTTTACTTATAATAGTAATATTTCATATATTATGCGTTATCCTTATTTCAGGAACAACTTATTTTATATTGTTGTTAGGCAAATATTCTTGATAAAAAATATATTTCTCAGTATTTTATCATATATAGATTATTATGCTAACTCATTATATACATAAATTAAACATACTCTGACAAGCAATGTTAATAGGTAATGAATAATATTATACTTCAACAATCCAGCTCGTAATGTGCAGCATGCATTATGATAATGTTTGAAATACATAGGTATTTATTCAATTTATTTGATTCTTAAAATTTAAAACTTAATACTGCTGATGTTAGTAAACTTTACTGAATAATTTCAACCTTCATATTTAGAATTATTAAATGACAGTCATAAATTCATATGCTGTCCATGGATATTTATTTTGAGTATTATAAATATAATTTTTAAGAAATAATGAATTGAATTCATCACATCCTGTACAATTTCTTCTTGCAGGTCAAACTTGAACATAATTAACTTAATAATCTTATTTCCATTCATCTGGTGTGTATTATAATTATTTTTTCCATTTGGCCCTGAAACTAATTCAAAAAGCAATATATTCATATTACATTGATACCTTGCATATGGGTATCTATATTGAGTAAAATGGTGATAAAAATATTAGCAACAGCATTATGTAATTAAATATAGTGAGTTTGAAAACAATAGATCTACACTTTTATGAACATAATTTAAAAATATGTCATAACATAAAAAAACAATTGTGAAGTGTTGCAATTTTAAATGTTAATAATACAGTACATAGTTGAAGCAACCTTACTTTTTATTTTGCAAATTGGAGGATTTATTTCTTTAACATAAGCAGGAAATAGAAATTGGAGGTTCTTCAATATTAGGCACTGTTTTAATGAACATTTTAAAAAGTAATCAAAGAGAAAGAAAGAAATAATAATGACTAATAAAGCCAGAGATTTATGGATGAATTCACGTTTTGCCACTATTTATCTTTTTTTCATCACAATCTTTCAAGATAGTTGAATACATTTATTGTGTATATATAATATATGAATTTTCGTCTTTATTATCCCTTTCGTAATCAGAATTATCTTTATATTTTAGTTTTAAATTTTGGCTGGGTAGTTTAATAATATATTACATTACTAGTGTGAAATAGCGCTTTCCACACTAGTAAAGTACATCATATTTCCAATAACCACAGATTATTGCAAATTCTACAAAAATAAATATATTTTTGTAGTTTATTTATAATAAATTCAATATGCTGTAAAAAAACTGTCAATTAAAATTTTATTTGATGTTTCCATGTCATTTTCACATTTGGTAGCCAGAAAAAACTGGTTAATTTTAAAAATAAGTCTGCACTACACACTGTAAAGAAATCGATAATTTTTCACATAATAATTTGCACGATTTTCTATTTACAAGGTGTAATTAAAAAATTCCTCTGTAATGGTACTAATATCCCATTAGAAATGAATTATTATCAAATTTTGCGATAATACAGACGTGAATGATGAATAACTAAAATAAAAAGGCAAACAATACCAAGTTAATAGAAAACGGACATTGAGAGGCAGGAAATAAATGAACATCATCTCAATCACAAACTTATTTACCCAAAAACATTTAACAACAAGCTTTTGCTAGCAGTTAAGGCTCCGTTATTAGCCACTACGGTAAAATAATGAACCTTAGCTTCCACTGAAAACCACAAGATGGGGAGAGGATATGGTTTTATCCAAAATTTAGATCATATATTCTCGGAACTGGTAATTTAGTTGACCAAATAAGTGGTCAATGGTTGATTACCATTATAATCTTGAATAAATACTTGATCAACCGTGTACCGGACAAATAATCACGTGTCGCCTCCCACTGATCCCCACCTACCATGCCAGTTTGTATCATTCGATACAATACCGAGTGATATATTTATTGAGATGTTATAGTTTTCGATTTAATTTACCTACATTTCTTATCTGTTAACCAGAGGTAACGAGGCAACGAGGGTGAATTATTATCTGATTTGTTGTTGATACGTTGTGACCCTATTTATTATAAAATTTATATCTCAATTATTTTTCCGTCTTATTTCGATTATTTTTTATACAGTGTGGAAACCACTTATGAAATAAAATTCTTTATGTCATTATTTTGGAAAATTATAAAAAATGCCGATACACATCAACTTTTGAATTGAGTTGTGCGTTATGTAAACATAAATGTAAGTGTACAGGGTGATTCACGTAAGTATGCCATAGTCGGTGTTGTTTTTTTAATGAAACACCCTATATATTCGCATATTTTTGAAATCCTCTTAATGAACCGATTCCAACAAACTGAATAATGTATGGTCAATTATGAATTATACAGGGTGAAATTTTTATTTTTACAGTTATCAAACACATACATAAAATACCTGATGTATTTGATTTTAATACATTAAAATAAATGCTCAAAATGTTCTCCACCCAGTTGTTGGCAATAGCACAGTCTCCTATAGAACTCCTTAACTTTGTTTAAAGTTTGAGGTGAAATATTCCGTATTTCTGTAGTTATCCTGTCTTTGAAGTCTACAATGCTAGTTGGTTGTGTTGCATATACTTTGTTCTTGAGATAACCCCACAGGAAAAAATCTAACGGCGTAAGGTCTGGCGATCTAGCTGGCCACTCGATAGTACCTCTTCGTCCAATCCATTTATTGGGGAAGATTTTACTTTTCCAGTATAAACTGTCAACACATCAACAACTGACAGAATAGAAAACAATCCACATTATTTACCGATTTTGTCTAATTATTGGCGTTTTTAGGTATTTATGGTAAAACTCATGGGCGTAGCAGGTTGTGTTTAATATACAAATACGTCTAATAATTAGTTAGTTTAGATTTTTGATAAATCCATATTTAGCTAATTTTAAAAAGTACCAATATTTCAAGTGTAATAAATTATTAATTTTAAAATTTCACCCTGTAAAATCCATAATTGTCCATACATTATTTAGTTTTTTGGAATCGGTTCATTAAAAAGAAAACACCGACTATGGCATACTTGCGTGAGTCACCCTGTACATTTACATTTATGTTTACATAACGCACAACTCAATTCAAAAGTTGACGAGTCTCGGCATATTTTATAATTTTCTAAAATAATGACATAAAGAATTTTATTCCATAAGTGGTTTCCACACTGTATATAAATTTTGTATGACGGTTTTTTTTCTCCGTGTATACGTCATGTTTGTTTTACGTTTTTAAAACCACAGGTAACTCTATCCTATCCTAAACTGGGGCTGTATTCTTGACTGAGGGAGTGAAGATTCTCGAGAGAACAGATATTTTGTCTTTATCAATGCAGTGACAGAGTAGCCAAGCAGAATAAAGACAAAATATGTGTTCTCTCGGTGAGCTCTACTCCCTCAGTCAAAAATACAGTCCCTGAACGAAAACAAGAACACTGTTGCCAGCTACTGCCTAAATTATTTACCAGATCTTAGCCTAAATACCGAAAATATTAAAAAACCATGACAAATCCTTTAATTTTACTCAAACCTACAAAAACAAACAACATTCAATTGAATAAATCAATATAAATAAATGAAATCAATTTTAAACATCTAACTTAGCTTAATGTGATTTATTATTATAAAGAGAAGATATAATGCGAGATCTTTGATTGTCTATATGAAAAACGCTTTGTAGTCGTTCGTGTATAACTAATACTTTCGCTATTAAAAGTTAACAAGCCAATATTATTGCATTACGCACGTTGTACCAGTGTACATTTAGATTATCGAGAGTACGAAATCTGATACAATTGTACCCGCTCTGGCAACACTGGATTGGAAAATTAGAGTCTCATATCGGAAACTATCCTCTCGATATATACCTATCACTCGAATGATACTGATTCAGTCAGCTCCCTCTGATGCCAAATCGGTTCAACCAAATAAGACAGAGTTTTTGGCTTCCATATTTGAATTACGGCGCTAATTATGCCGCTTTTATTTCATTCAGTTCTTGATAAAATAACAATATTTTCGCTGCATTGTCACACATTTGTCTATAAAATACTGTTATGAAGGATGTATCACCTTTATATCATTTCAATCTTCATCGCCCAAAATTGGGGATATTTGACAACGTCTGTTGAATTTATTACTAACAAGAAACCCATATAAATTATGATGCACACTACCTTAACAGTTTGGCAATCGATATAACACCTTATGTCTCATCTAAAATTATTAATAAAAATTAACTGTATGAAAAACGCAAGCCATGTTTTTACGGTCATATTTTCATTCAATAACGGGCCCTTAACGGTATACACTTTTATCAATCTGTGAAACGCTTTGAAGGACATCAGGTGCGTATCACAGTATCACGGGATTTCATTTATTTATATTTTTTAAATATCGATATGCAAGTAAAAATATTCGTTCACTCTGTAAGGGTTTTAGCGGGTTAAAATCGGTAAAGTATTATGGTTTAACCATAGATAGGTCTTCAATTTTTGTATTAAATCAAACCTTCATTGTGTTTATATCCCGTTGAAAAAAATGTTGATACTCTTGTGTGTTGTGGGATCATCAACTTCCGTACATTAAGTGAAGGGACAGAAAATATCAGATGAACATACCGGTGTTACAGTTATAGATATAAACAGGAAGTAACAGGTGCTAAGTCGGTGGCTCTTCATTAGAATAAGGGCCCAACTTTAATGTATGCTTGAAACTGGATATAATGCGGTCTGAATTTATAACTGTAGTTCCCATAATTTATTGTTAATATAGGTAATATATTATTATATCGGAAATGTATTTTTTTTTATTATACAGTGCTATTCAAAAATCCCCTCCGCCCCTCGTAACTTTTGAACGGCTACACTTACATTAATCAAATTTGGAGGGTGAAAATAAAGTGTTGTAAACTTCTCTACGAATGGTAACAGATGACGTAATAGTAATAGATGACGTCACAGTTCCACTATGGCCAATAATTTTAAATAGGACCTTATGGCAAGTGATATCTCGTTTGAAAGGCACTGACATTGGCTACATAGCCATATTAATTTTGTTTGGGTTTAAACTAATTTTGACGGACAAATTGAATACTTAAATACCAAAATTATTATTTCACATTTAAATATTGAAGATTTTTCAGTCCGCCTCTGGTTAGTTGTCAAAAAATTGACGTTTTTAATTTAATAGTATTTGTTGCTTTGCAAAGTTTTTATAAATACTCCAAGAGCTCATCCATATCTCAAATGTGGTTGTATGAAATCCAAACCAATGGTTCAATAAAACTCAAAGTCCAAACCACAGAAAATTTAATTAAAGTCCCTCAAAGGACACTTATGATGCTACTAGTTTCGGTACAATCATCATCAGGCTACAATATAAAGAAAATACATGAAGATCTTACAAAATTCTGTTAAAATTACTTGAAGAGTAATACATATAAAATTAATGTGAAAGATGATAATATTATAATTAATAATACAAATATGAGAATATTACACTTGTTAATATTATAATTGAAAAACTGTTTGAATACAAATTAAAAAAGTTGATGAAAATATTTCAAATTACAAGTTTGATAATATAAATTATATTGGTAGGTAGTCAAATTGAACTAAAATAAAATTTTAGTTACCTGTATGAAACATATAATCGAAAGAACAATAGTAATAATAAATTTATAAAAAAAATTTACGTTTTTTGGCAACAACCTATTGTTCTTTGGATTATATTATGTTTCATACAGGTAACTAAAATTTTATTTTATTTCAATTTGACTACCTACTAATATCATTTATATTATCAAACTTGTAATTTGAAATATTTTCATTAACTTTTTTAATTTGTATTCAAAAAGTTTTTCAATTATAATATTAACAAGTGTAATATTCTCATTTTTGTATTATTAATTATAATATCATATTTCACATTCATTTTATATGTATTACTCTTGTTCAAGTAATTTTAACAGAATTTTGTAAGATCTTCATGTATTAAGTGTACCATTTCGTTATATTGTAGCCTGATGATGGTAATATTGTACCGAAACTAGTAGCATCATAAGTGTCCTTTGAGGGACTTTAATTAAATTTTATGTGGTTTGGACTTTGAGTTTTGTTGAACCATTGGTTTGGATTTTATAAATAGCTTAAATACTCAATTTTATTATTGTTTAACGAGACGTTTATAAGAGTTTACATAGACAAAATGGTACGTATTCAAGCCGACAAAGTAGCAGCTATCTTAATAATTGGTGAATCTAGAAAGAATCTCCATGAAGCGGAACGTTTATTTAATGAGAGATACCCAGATCGCCCTATCTCGAGAACTTATTTGAGGGAGCTTCTTCACAAGCTTGAAGCAACAGGTTGTGTTCAAGATGCCAAACGATCTGGTCGACCAACATTTAGTGATGATAAAAATACTGATATAGTTGCTGAAATGGTAGTAAACCCTATTTCCTCTTTAACTAAAGTTGCGTCTATCTGTGAAGTAAGTAAAAGTACAGTACAGAGAGTGTTGACTAAAAATAAATCTCATCCATACAAGTTAAAAATGGTGCACCACCTTTCGGATGACAACCCCGACAGAAGACTCGAATTCTGTGAATATATGACAAATAAAATTATTCAAAACCCACATTACACAAAAACAATTTGTTTTAGTGACGAAAGTACTTTTTGCCTCAATCGAAATGTGAATACACAAAATGTAAGATATTGGAGTGACACAAATCCTCACACTTTTCGTGAACAACTTACCCAATTTCCAGAAAAAGTCAATGTTTGGGCAGGTATTTTGGGAAACCACACAGTTGGTCCTGTTTTCCTAAATTCAAATTTAAGCGGTGAAGTGTATCTGGAGATGTTACAAAATGCAATTAGGCCGTTAATTCTTGAAATTCTGGAAGATAATCCAGATGAATTCGGCCATCTGGAAATAACATTTCAACAAGATGGTGCTCCTGCACATTATTATGGTGCAGTAAGACGTTACCTGGATGAAGAATATCGAGGTAAATGGATCGGCCGGCGAGGTCCTATAGAATGGCCACCTCGGTCACCAGATCTGACACCATTAGATTTTTTTCTATGGGGGTACTTGAAATCCAAGGTTTATACTACGGCACCAGATAGCATTGGCGTTTTGAAAGAAAGAATTATTGAAGAATGTAATGCAATTTCAGCTGACACATTCGAACGAGTACGACAAGAGTTTACTAATAGGATGTATTACTGTCAGGAAGTAGACGGAGCACATTTCGAACACTTGCTATAAGAATCCATTGTTGATATTGGATTAATTAAAAAAATAATAATCTCAATAATTTTGGTATTTATTTAATGTATCCGTCAAAATTAGTTTAAACCCAAACAAAATTAATATGGCTATGTAGCCAATGTCAATGCCTTTCAAACGAGATATCACTTGCCATAAGGTCCTATTTAAAATTATTGACCAGAGTGGCACTGTGACGTCATCTATTACTATTACGTCACCTTTTACCATTCGTAGAGAAGTTTACACTTTATTTTCACCCTCCAAATTTTATTAATGTAAGTGTAGCCGTTCAAAAGATACGAGGGGGGGAGGGGACTTTTGAATAGCACTGTATAATAAAAACTTAGTTTCATTATCAAAAGTTGGTTTTTGTGTGCAATGATAAATGCCAGATCCATTTTCAATTCAATGAATTTTATAAACTATATAGTGGGTAATGTGAATTTTTTGTTACAGGTTATAGATTTCGGTTCTTCGTGCTATGAGCAAAACCGAGTGTACACTTACATTCAGTCGAGGTTCTACCGAGCACCTGAGGTAATTTTAGGAGCACGTTATGGTATGCCTATTGACATGTGGTCACTGGGTTGCATTTTAGCTGAACTTTTGACCGGCTTTCCTCTCCTACCGGGAGAAGACGAAGCCGATCAGCTAGCTTGTATAATGGAACTCCTCGGTTTACCTCCACAGCGATTATTGGACCAATCAAAACGCGCGAAAAACTTTATAAGCTCCAAGGGTATTCCCCGGTATTGTACGTGTTCAACATTACCCGACGGCACGGTTGTTTTAAGTGGCGGATTGAGTAGGCGAGGTAAACCTAGGGGTCCGCCAGGTTCGAAAGACTTGAAACGAGCGTTAAAAGGATGCGATGACCCCTTATTTCTTGATTTTATACAACGATGTTTAGAATGGGATCCGGATGCCAGGATGACACCTAGTGCAGCGTTGAGACACGGATGGCTGAGAAGAAGGCTGCCAAGACCTCCAAATGAAAAAGAACAAAACAGTGCGGGTGTTGCAAGGTCAACGCCTACAGGTCCTAGAACCCCCAAATCAAGTGGAATTTTTTCAAACAATCGTGTTCAACTCAACGATGATAGATCGTCAACTCTACATTCGGGAAAATTGCCACCAGTCACGTAGCCAAACGTCATACTTCCTTAGTTCTCTCAATCAGGTTAGAAAGTAATTTTAGGATAATATCGAAGTATGTATATATATTACACAAGTTATTCCAACTGACACATTTCCATTTAATATTCGTGGTTTTTGTAAAACCAAAAGCCATAGGATGTTATACTTATAAATAAAATTATAATTTTATCTGACTGACAATAGTTCAGTCTATGTTTCTGAATATTTTATGATCTTTTAAAATCTCTTTCTTCTATTGATACGGAGAAAACAATTCACTTATAAAATATTCTGTTTCTACGTTATCATTTTAGGCAACACTGATGGAAATTGTCTAGTTGTATGAATTTTCTATTAATTGTTGTTGAATTTTATTTCAATAGCAGGTTTGATTGTATAAAACCAGTATAGAAAAAACTGAATTTTTGAGGACTGGAAAATATAAATTATTATTTACAAAGTTTTGGCCAACCTTGTTCAATAGTATTTTTTACAATCATCAGTAGCTTACTGAAATATACAAATTATTTATATATTAGTCATTAGAAATATTTTTAAAATGAATAATATTTTATTTATTGAATTAAAACGGCTCATTTGCTGAAAATGAATATATACTACTGCTTTGTCACCTGGAATGTCTGTAATAAACAACAATCAACATAAAAAAAACAGTAATTCATTTATTCAAAAATTTTGACAAGTTATTGATTTTACATTAATAATATTAATAAAAATGATTTTGACTACTAATCTAGATAATATAAACAAAAATAATGTCTATAAGACGATCCACCCTAAAATATTTTTTAAAAAATGCATTGATTTATTGATTCATTTCTCCCCTAGAACCAGTCAAGGTTTCAAATCCTGGGTACCTCAGTATTTAGAATTTTGACTAGCTGTCCTGATTAGGATAATATTGGGCGCTTCTCTAGTATAGCCTTGGAAGATTATTTGTAATAAATTATTTTGGACGCAGCAACTGCTTCACCATATGATTTACAATAATAATGTTTGTCATTGTCTTGACATTCGTTTTAATATTATTTATAAAAGTAGGACCAAGCAGGGTCAATTTTTCAAGTTCAACATCCCAAGGATGTAAGATCTTACATCCTACCAGACACCATTACATTTGGTGTCTTTTAAGTGTCTCTTGAAAATTGAAAAGGTTGCTATAACCTGTTTTACCTATTTTCCTTCATATATCTTCAATTTTATCCCTGCTTCCGTTACTTATATATTCCAATCAAATTTATTTTTGTACTTTTTCAAAAAAAAAAAAAAAAAAGGTAAAATTAAATCATGAAAATAGAAAAATTTTAATTATTAATTATATTCAATGGGGCTTTGCATTCCAAATAAAACCACACATCTGGCAATATTCACGTGTTGTTGCCATAATTTAAAATTACGAGGACTAAAACACAATTAACAATGTGTTTGGTCGTAAAACAGCCATTCATGAAGAAATATATTTTGAAATACGACTGAAACCATTGTCTTGAATCGTATTTAACTGTTTTAAAAAAATTATAATTTTAGTCAGTTGGTGTAAATTGTTTTGTATACATCACTTAGCTTATAATGAGTGTTCTGGATAAGCCCTTAGGCCTTGGTCCGTCTATCATTCGGATAAATATTCTTTCTTTTAGAATATTGTGATTTAATTCGATTTATTTTAATTTTATTGATTAGTATGTTTTGTAATAGTTTCGTTTCATGCAAACAACGTGCAATAATCGGATTTTAAATAGAAATTTAATATACTGCTATGGTGATTTTGTTGAAAGTGTAATAATGGTATCCCCTATCTTTTATTTATTCTTTTTATTATAAACAACCCAACTTATTTTCATCCTTGATTAGAAAGTATAATCACCACAACTTAGTAAGAACATTCACAGTATTTTCATTATCTCAAATTGGAATTCTTTTTAGATACTTAAAAACACATTAACTATCGTTTAAATTAAACGGGTTCATTAGGCAAATAATATACACAGTATATTTTATTTTCGATGCCTAGCTAAACCGTTTCGCTTTACTGAAACAGTAATTATTGTTAAATGTTTGTTTTAATCAGTTGCAATCATTTGTGGCATATAAAAGAAAGTGCCTTGATATAGGTTAATTTGAACATTCTATTGTCACCTCTTCCGGTGAAATCTAGAATATAGTTTTAATTTTTCCGAAACTCTAGGTTATCGGGACTCAAGTACCTATTGCCATACCAGAACCTATTTACTTTTAGCTTTATACAATTAGAGTGTCTTAAATATGCCCTTGAAAATAGTTTTTAAAACAGAAACGTATTTTATTATTTACTGTACTGGAAACTTATTTATGAAACGAAATATCTTTCAAGTTCTGCATGAATGTATACAACCGTCAGACATCGAATATTTTTATTTGTATACGGAGGCTGTCGGAAATCTTTAGTATTTTGGACCAGAAAATAATTGTATACAATTAGACTATGTCAAGTATTTGACATTAAAAAATTAATTAGGCAATAAATTCCAGTTCTAGATTCTGAATGCTGTTGAACATTTTTTCCCAAAGCGTTAACTGAATTTTATTATTAAAATAACTTGTTAAGTATGTCAATACAAACAGTAATCAGACAATCTGTGATTGTAAAATAAAACAGAATTTATCTTACACAGTGGTGTTTCCTTGGAAATTTTAATTATTCAAAGTAATTAAGTATAACTGTTATTGAATGATCTGTTGAACATTTAAATTTTAAATACTGCAAATAACTGTTGTATAGTGAAATATATACATGAACATGGGAATTTTAGAGTTTTTTCCACACTACTGTTAATCTACAAGGTATATAGGGTGTTCCAAGATGTTTTTTTAACATCCTATAACTATAATACCAGATTTCCAAAAAGATGAATTGGAACTAACGGACCTTTCCGATAGCATGCTTAGACAGTTCCACGCAGTTAACAAAACTTTTGTGTTGCAGTGAATCTATACTTCCTAACTCTATTGTTTGTGTCTTCCTTTTTTTGTATTTTTACTCCAATGAAGATTCATTAAACAGGTTTTTTATCCAAACATTTGTCCCAAAACCAAATAAAAAAGTGAAATATAATAAAATATGTTTACTGTCCTAAAAATTAGAAAAAACTTTTTATAAAAGAAGGGGATATCCATTTTAATAAATTTTTGTATACATATATACAATATTCAATTATTTAATTTTATACAATATTTTGAATAGATTATTCTTCATTCATGTAATTTATTGGAACACCCACTTTATTCAATATACTCCAAGCTAATACTTTTATTACGACTGATCTTATAAAAAAATTTTATACACTAACTTATTAATGAAATGAATGAATTAATTTGTGGGTCTATTGGATACAGAAGTACATACAAACAGTAGACATGTATGTATGCATGCAAAATATTTTGTTTTGCTTTCTTGATGTGCTATTAGTAGTATATGTCTGCTAATTAATTACACCTAAAGACCACCATTTGAAAATTGTCTGACAAAGTAATATCATGTTATTTGAATAAATTATAGTTGAACATAAGCTAATTGAGTTTTGCAATTGGATCCTACTATGAATGAAAATAATCAATATTTGAAGCAATTTGATTTTTTTTAAACTTTATACACTGTGTTCATATTTATACTTGTTTTTAACTTCATTAAAAGACATAGTCTTGAACATTTACAACTTTATTATGTCTTTATATTTCGTAATTGATTTATTGTTTTATTCACGTCTCATAGTTTCCTATAGGTTATTACAGAATGTGTGAATAATATTGTACTGAAAAACAGAACAAATACACATTCTTGTAGAACTTATCCGCGCTTTAGGAAACATCCTATATATACACTTCTTGATATATTTGAACTATGTTAAATACACTCTCTGCAGCAATAGTAAAAAAATATTAAAAGTAAAAGTGCATAGAACAAATTAAAGTCGTTGAATTAACTGCCTTATTTTTAGCCTCGTTATGTCACTCAAAAATGTTATCTATTTCAGTAGCTCCCTGGTACTATCTTGGTGGGTTATGTATATATAAATAAGTAACTGAAAAATAAAATGAAATCTAGATACCTATACAGCAGTTTTGCGTGTACCCAATATCGATTATTAAGATTAAAATATATATTTTAAAGATAAAGGCAGAAATTTTTTTTTTTTAATCTTATAATAATTTCATTATCATCGGATAAAATGTGTATATTTAATTAAAATTGTCAAGACGTAATACTTTTAGGTAAACTTTTTTTATATTTTTACAATTTATGACACATAGGTTTGCCTTCATTTGTCACGTCTACATACACATTATATTCATTACAGTATAAAATTTTGCAGTAATGAATAATACTTTAGTCACTTTGAACATTATGTCTATTTATATTGGATATAGTCCAGTTCCAAAGTTCTAAAACGTCTTGATATTACCATGGCTGTATTCTAAATTTCATTTTAAAAACTAGGGAGGATTTAACATTACCTGAAACTAAATTATGTTTGTTATGATTTTGCTATGCTGTTATTCCTATTTTAAGTGTTGCTCAATTCTTTTTGCATTTAGTTTAAATGAAAGATACTGAAACTGTCATGGCCTGAAATGATCGAAATGAAAAGTTTTTTTATTATTTATGTAGATTTATGGAGACAACTTTGTGTCTTTTAAAATTATATTAATGCAAATGCGTTACAGGATATTGTATTGAATTTGTTGCTGACATTTTGATTGTAAGTTATATACGATAGAATTGTAATTTTCAGATATTAAAAGCCATTAAAAGGTTTTATGTAATTATGTGAATAAAAGACTGCTATTTGTAATAAAGAATTAATTGAATAAATTGTCCACTACTGTTTAAAACAAAAACTAACGTTTGTACAAGTTATCGTTTATATATGAAATAGGTCGTATATATTATAAAGATATCAAAAGTATAAAATTTTAATAACCCCCCATAAAACTCGATGCAGTTTTAATTTATGAATACTATTATTAGCCAATCTCTCGTTATTCAAATTTTTATTTGGAAAAGTAAACTAAGATACAGACTTATACATTAAGTCGCACATAAAGAATAAAGAAAACATTGGAGCTCTAAGAAAAAAACCATTTATTTAATTCACTTTCATCTTTAAAATCATATTTTCCATTACAATAATTCGAGATCCTTAACTTAGGTTCATTCTTGTGGGTTACTTTTACTGGCATGATTCTATAACGTGAAACGCACTGTAACTGTGTTGGAAATTAATGAAACAAATGAGTTTTTAGCTGCAACCCCATATTAATATTGTTGAATAATTACCAACTACATTGCATTTAAGTAAATTACGTTTGAATAAACACAACTAAGTATATCTAAAGAAATCCTGCACTACCATAAATGCAAGGTGAAAAGAAGAATTCTTTTATCCTATCTAGGTAGTTTTCAGAGCATAATTCAGTAGATTAACATTTTTAATGACAAACGCTGTAAAATTGAAATTTTGAAATAGTTTCTCACTAGATTATTTCTCCCAAAATTTTGAATCCTAAATTTAAACAGTTGTAAAAGTGTGACATAGTTAAACCTTTTTATTGTCATTAATACGCTTGATAAAAATAAAATGTATATAACAGGCGTTTGATATTGTAAATAGCAGTATAAAACTTACAATGCAGAATTTCTGAATTTAAAATCATAAAATATCACTATTCAATTCAAATTTGTTTGTTTTCATTATCCCTGAACGCTTTGTAAAATTTTATGACAAATCTACTGCAATTTGTGTACAGAGTTGTTCAAATTAGATGGTTTTAACAAAGTTATAGATATATGGTGAAAAATACACATTTATTTTGTGCAATTGTATTAGCGTTTATTGAAAAAAAGACAAGGTTTGAAAAATCTTGATAATATACAGCTTTGTATTAATTTTGGACATAATATTGCTTGTATGTTGTATATATTTTGGAAACCCAACATTACCTCTTTAAAAACGATGTTTTTAGAGCATTTCTACCATTTAATTTGGACACCATGTAGAAAATCTTTGAAAGTGGAAGGTGAATAGAAAGTATAAGGATTTTTTGTAACAATTTTACTGTTGCAAATAATCTTTAATTCATTATTGGTGTGAGAATAAGTCAGTAGAAGTTAATATGGATTTTAAACACTATGACACTAACAATATCCCATGTAATTAGTGCTGAGACATTGTTTATAATTAATTGGCATGGTAAAAGTAAAATTTGACAGTTTTGTTTTCCAAAAAATTATTTATCCTAACCTAGAAAAGGAAATGTGGCTTACAATATTTGTAAGATTGTTAAAATAGCCCAAACTACTGCTTAACGTAGTATGGTAACCTGCTTAATAATTTTAATAATCGAATTGGTAACAATAGCTTATAACCAAATAAGTATTTCCGTGCATGAATTACTAATATTTTTGTAAAAAAATTGTGGGCAAATTAAAAAGTTGTTTAGCTATAAATACAAATAAGTGATTGCTCTATTTCATTAGAGTTATAATAATTAAAAGTGTTGCAAAAGTATTTTGGAAATTGCAGATAATTTGATAAATAACATAGAAATATATTAATAGGTAAATGAAATTCTGTGGGAAAAATGATTTATTTCTGTAATTTCCAATATGGTACGAAGTTACATTGAAAAAATAGTTATAAATTGAATAAAAATTGTAAATAGATTGTCCGATTTGTTTGTACACTACATGTAATTTCATTTTTTTACTTGAAAGATTAAATAAATTAAATACATTTTTAAAATGCGACTAAATGTAAGTAAATTCCAGTAGTTAAAGTTGAAATATTAATAATTTTGAATGTTTGGAATATTGATGGTTTTTTAAGACTGTATATAATCAGAAAACGTATCAATTAAGAGTCAATAATGTCTATATCAATATTTAAAAAAAAAGTAGACGCACTTTGTAGATGTAGTAACTTGAAATTGGATTCGGATTTGAGAAGGCGTTATTTACGTTTACTCGTCTATAATCTACAACTACTTTAACTGCATTTAATCAAAAGCTGGTCAACATTTTTCTTCAATGATCTAATTATTTTAAATTGCTAAAAAATATATTTTCATCCACCGTTTTCATTTAATTTAAAGATGGAATATTTTTTAAATTTTAATCATCACTAAATCTTTATGTATTATGTTTTATTAAAATTATAGAAAACATTAATTTTCCATCAATTTTCTTTCATTATTAAGAATCTTTCCTATTAACCAATGGATTAAAAATGGAAACTATGATTACAACATTCCTACTGATAGGTATAGTTTATACGATTTCGGTTGGATTAACAATTAAAAATCTAATGAAAACGTTTTTTATATATATATATATATATAAATCATCACTGTGCATAAGCATGTGTTGAATATTGAAAATTAATTGAAAACATTGTTTCAACATTAAACACTGTCATTTACGATAAATACTTAATATTGTAACGAAATATTTTAATTACGAGGAATGACCAATTAAAATTTCTATAAAATAAAACCCATAATTTTCAGACATAAATCATTCTCATTAATTGGACTAAAAAATATTAATCGGTCAATATAGTCGTGTTTTTGGAAAACACCATATTTGTGATATTGGAAGTATTTTTGAAAATTGCGATTTGTCATGTGTTTTGAGTTTATGCTTTCTCTCCTGGCTGTGTACAGATAGTGCCTCTAGCAAACAAATTAATACTTTAAGTTGCACTTATAGATTTTAAAACACCACGCACCAAATGTAACCTATAATAGTAATTTATATCAATTTTGAACTCAAATACAGGGTGTTCCAATAATAACATATTGGAAAGCACATTAATTCAAAGAATTTAAAATGTACCGAATTCCTGCATAGCTTATATTTTTGCAATTTTTCAGAGAAGACTAATTGTACAAACCGATATTGTGAAAAAATTTTCATTCTGGTGACAGAAACTTCTAACTTTTTTAGTTTCTACAGATCTCTTTATCTGTATATGTTCTAAGTAACCATAATATAAATATTGTTCAAAGTAATGTAATGTGTAAACCATTCATGGTTAACACTAAATATCAAAACAATTTTTTGTTGCCGAGAGTTTTGTAAAACTGAATTGGAAATTTTGGGATAACATTTAATGCGTGGTCTTGTAATAAGAGTTTCAAGGATCCTGTATAATTTAAAAAATTATTGACAATTATTTATATTTCAGTTTATATGAAAAAAATTTTGGTCAAAATTTTTCGTATTTTGTGCGTGGTCCTTTTGTGTATATATAATTGATAATTATAAGAATTGACTTGCCGGATTGAAATCTGGATTTTGACTGACACTGGTCATGTGGTTATATCCTGATTTTGGATGAAATCGCAATATTTGTGTTACTACTTTTTAAACACTTGTAAGGTGATCACACTATGTTAGGATATTTTTATCTATTTCCATGGCACTAAAACCCAGTTGTTCGTTTATTTACTTGAGGATAATATTGACCCTTTTTATACTCGTTTTTGGTTTAACGGATTTTCTTAAGGTATAATATGTTTTGTCTTTAACATAATTTACTTGCTTGTACGACGCCATTTGTTTCAATTTCAAACAATTTCTGTTTGATTGAATTAATATTTCAATTTGTGTAATTACGTTGTTGGTAGCTTCACTATCAATAATTAATTTTATTCTGCAAATTAACGAATAATTGGTTTGTGCTAGAGTTAGACAAAAAGTGAATCAATGATCTATTGTAACAAGTTTTTAACTAAATAAAATATATATTCGAAGGTAATTTTGTAACTATTTGTATATATTGGTAAGCGATTTGTGTAGTTTATGGTTAAAAGCTTGTTACTTAATAGTTACATTATGCAATGCTTTTTGCTGACTAGGGAATCTACATTTCACTCTTCACTTTAATTGACTTTTTAATTTTATGTTTCCTATTTTAAAATGTCAAATTACCAATAAATGATCGATAATAAAATGTTTAAGCACTGCTTTTGAAGTGTGAATACTATTTTTTAATTTTAGGTAAGTTTTGACTGAGAATATTAGGTATATCTCAAAAACGCACATATTTACTTTCCTTCTGCTCATTTTGATAATCTCATACGTTTCTGTGACATCTCTTATCATTTTCACCCTTTTAAGTCATTAAATTGTGATAATCGTAGTATATATTTATTTAATTCTTTTGATCAGTGGATAAAAAAGCGGAAGTAGAAATATAAACATTATCATATTGATTTTTGTAAGGAGCAATAATTATAATACAAAATAATTTTATATTGAATAAAAAATCAATCTGTAAATGAAAAACTGCCAATTTATTAATATATGTAATGAAAACATTTTTCAAAATTCTCTATCCACCGATCTTTTTTATTATATTTTGTTTACATCCTATTATGTAAAATGGTTAATGTGAATTGGTAAATTATTTGAATGACTAGCAGGTGCATTGTGAACTTGCCTATTAAAATATCAAATTTCTTTAGAATTGAAAAGATCTGGTCTGGTCTGAAATTGAATGGTAAAGGCTGTGTCTCATTCACATATTTTTGGGGTGAATACCTACTAATGTTTCACTGCCATAACTTCATGACTTTAACAATGCATTTCGGCTTATGCTGTCCAGTTCAGGGAATATATAAATTTTTGTATTCAGGAACATAATATGTTTAACTTTAACTTTTCACTTTCTGGGGAATAATTGTATTTATTAAATTATAAAAATGCTGAATTTCCTGCCAGCTACAAATGTTTTTTTAGTTATATATTCCCTACAAACTACATAAACAATTTTGGCCCAAGAGCTGGGGCTACAAAGAATCTAGCCATTCGATGAACAGCAAAAAATATACTTATTTGACATTTTTGTACCTACAGGGAACATAAGAAAAATCATATAGTACCAGGGCAATCCGGTATGCTTCAGTATCTATCTTAGCGTAACTCTACTCTTCAATTTATTTTTATATAATAAATTTTTTTTTTTAAATTATTACAATAAATTAATAAATACACCTGGAAACTTACATACATTCTGGGTGATCAAACTATACTCATTAATGTTCACTGTAGGTACTACCATATATTTTTTGCTGTTTATCGTTAGGATAGATTTTTTACAGATAGCTCTCGGTATATTTAATTTTAAAGAATTGATTTTTCTGTGATTCACACCCACACATCATGTAATTGAAATATACTACCTAGTCGAACTAGACATAATTACGCAGTATTTTTTAATTTAATTTGACATGTACCAAATATTTTTACTTATATTATTTATTGTTAATTGTCGACGTATTTTCTAATTATATATTTATGTGTTCGTCATTTCAATATAATTTAATGTAATTTTGTACTTTTAATAGTTGAAATTTATTTTTTATGAGATGTATCATAAACGTATCTTCCGATGTACATTCATATAGGGTAACACCTTAATCCGTTAACTTAATAAAGATATTGGAAAACATTCGAACTTATATTTTGGAAGTAAAAACTATTAGATAAAGGCTCTCTTCTGGAACCCGACTGAATACAATAAAACTAGTTTACTAAATGTTCGTAACTAAAAAATGATGTTGGTTAACATTTTTTTATGGTTGATATTTCTACAACAAACAAAAAATAATAATACATTCATATCTATAATGTGTAGTAAGTTTTACTGGCTCAAGTTAACGCCATAGACTATTCTATTTAATACAATTTTTTTAAAGTATGGTAACCACAGTTAGATAAAATTTAACTTTATATTGGATTGCATGAAAATGGTTCTAAAATGTACGAAACTCTACATTTGTTTTATCTATATCTTTATTAATAATAGATTCATCAGATTTTTGATTTGCCAATGTATTACCCTGTATGTGAAGTCGTATATCTACATAGAAATTTACTCACATTCATAATTATTTTGGACAATATGTATACAGTGCATTTTTTGTTAAGTAATTATTTTTAATAAAAATTTGGGACATAATTTTATGCAATATTTCACGTCCTGTTTTTATGGAAGCCAATTTTAGATTTACAAAAATACAATCAACATTACAAAATATTGTACATTTGAGGCATTTGCACTGTTATGTGTAGGTCTTCATACAAAGTGGATATAGATTTTAAAAATTATTGGAATATTCCAAAATACTGTTAATGTCGAGAACTAGAGTTTTTTTTTTAAATCAGTTATTTTTGTACCACTTATAATTTTTTTAAATGTATTGTATGGCAAATGGAATTTAAAATATGTCGGTCTATTTTGTGTATCGCAATATGTTGTAATATTGACGTGTATAATTTTTAGTTGAATTTAGTGTCCTAAGGTAGTAGCTGTAGATTTTATAGTAATTTTGGTGGGGCCTTTTGTGCTCATTTTTTTGTACATATTATGGCCCCTAACTGCCGACTGCTGCATGAAGGGCTTGATCTCTTTATTGTTACTTATTTTTTACAATAAAAGCTCCTAATTTAATTAAATATTAGATATTTGGTTGAGATTTTTCTTTATCAAATTGCAAGAACACTTAAGTGCTAAGTTTAACTAACTGTTTAATTCTAGCAATGATGTGATTTGTATGTAACATTAAGTCATGTTTATATATCATAATAATAGGATTTAAATAAATTTCTCTTTATTATATATTTATTATTTATTGAAGTTTCCCAATTATTAATCTACCATCATTCGCCATCTTTATACAAGGCAAAGCCAGATCTGCAACGTACTAATTCAAAGATAAGAACACATACAATAAACACGGTTCAGTCAGCTGATTGACTACATGACTTAGTAACCACAGTAATTTGAAAGTGGAATAGGGCAATTTGCTATGATCTAATATTGATTCCTCATCTACGAGAGAATATTACTATTAGAATTGTGAAAATTGATTATCATTAAAAACATTGATGGTGTTTGAATAATTTTTATTGACAAAAGTAAATACATGTTTATAGCACAGCTGCTGAAATAAAAATACAAGTAGTAAGCACCAGATAGGGTATAATTAGTTTTGTTAAAATTCATTATCTCAAGACACTGGAAAAATCAATCCACATAATGATGTATGTACATTACAAGGCCACTTATCACGCTGTAGAATAATAAATGTATTCTACTAAATATAGTATTGATATGTTAATATTGTCACTTCAGATAGTTTATAACAGTTCTAAATTTACATAAATATTTATTCAAGTTTATATGGTTTTACTGTACAGTGCATAAATTATATTCACCTTGGGAATTTGCGAAAATTCGGGACAAATTGAAAAAGGATTTTATTTTGATAAAGATATCAATATATTTTTTAATGTAAAGATGTAAAATTTTTGAAAATTACCAAAAAAAGAAAAAAGTATATAAATTTTGTAAGAATCGGACAACCTTGTTGGTAAAAAAGAGTGAATCTACGGAAAGAAATAGAATTTTTAAAACGAATATAATAGGAAAATAATAGAAAGAAGAATCAATCAACCAACCCATATATTTATCTATATAGGATTATTTTGTACTTTAAAATCGTTGCAAAAGATTTGAACTTCACTTGACTAAATGGTTCTATAGACAGGGTGAATAATCTTGTGAGTGACAACGTCAGCACCTTTTTTTTAATGAAACACTAACTTTCGATTTGCGGAATTCCCTAGCCTTCAACTGAATTTGAGAAAATAGAAATTTTTATGCTGATTGGTGTAGGCGACAGGAAGCAGACTCAACAAGAGGTATGTTTTCAAGACGCCTCTTCAAACTTTCACACATTAAAGGCCATAGCCGATTAACAATGTTGATTTGGGCACGTGGCCATTTTTGAAAACTGACTTTGGGGTCTTGTTTGGAACGTTTTCTTCTAAATTTTCAGCTCCGAAGATGAATTAGAGCCGTTGCAAACTAAAAAAATATATTTCGGCACTTTTTGGCCTCTATCTCAGCTGCGAATCAATATGTTTGTACGTAATTTTTTGGTTTCACTCATGAGAATCCAACAAATACATATGTTTATAGATTTTTTTCCCTTTTTAACGAAAATGTTAGCTTTTTTTGAGCCCGAAGCAGCTTAGGAGATATCCTATTCCAACTAAAAAAAAACGTAAAACGTAGCTTGCGGTTGATAGAGGCCAAAAAGTGAAAAAAGTGCTGAAACATGTTTTTCTACGTTTTTAACGCCCCTAATAATGCAGCTTAGGAGCTGAAAATTTAGAAAAAGACGTTTCAAACATGATCCGAGAGTCATCAACATTGTTAATCGGCTAATGCCATTGTTTCATCTACTTAGACTCAAGAATAGAAAAGAATGGAAGAACTTAGATTATTATAATCTTTAAAATTGTTAGCTATGTTTTTTTTGAAATTGTAAAGATACACGTTGGAGACGTTTTATGTACACATATAGAATTGCACAGCAATTCAGAATCCTAGGGCACAACACCCAGGAGACAACTGGATAGAAGAGGGACACAATAGATCTTTTAGGTATCAGTGAATATCACTCCATATACACATAAATACATACATATACATATAAATTTGCAAAATTTTGATACAAACGTGAAGTAAAGAAAAAAAGTAGTATCTGTTTGTTTCATTTTGTCCCAAAATAAGATAAGCTCCCCAGATGTAATTTTTATTTTGGTAACTTAACCAGTGAACACGGACCCATAGAGTAAGTGGTGCTTATTATTTGATCATTGACTAAAATAGTGTTCTTTAAATTATCCAAATACAAATTGTTTAAAACAGCAAAATAAAGGCGAAAAAACTCTTAAACGTCTAAACTATGACTTTATAAAATTCTCTGTTTTTGTTTTATTTTTTTTACAAAATATATTCAATTCTCGTATACAAAAAATAAAAAACGATTTATTTTCCCATAAACCTTACATTGTTGATTGAGTATACGTAAAAAAAAGATGAGATCAATGAAAAGTTTATGGTTTACGGAACTTAAAAAAAACGGAAGTTAAAATTCACAATTGAAGTTTCCAAAATAAAAACACTTCAGAACATCAACTTTCTACCGTTTTGTGATGCGTTATAAATACACGCAAATCGATTGGGTAAAATACTGTATATATCCTTCAATATCGTCAACAACTTTACAATCAACTAGATTAATTAAAGACACCCCAACTTTAACTTTTTCACATAAGGGGTTCATTCATTCAAACATAAATGTAATTGACACATTCGATTACTTATCAATAATAATAAAAATATCAAATATTAGATGAAATTTAAGCGGGTAGTTAAATAAAATGAAAAATAAGTCATTGCGGCAGTATTTCCGTCAGCTTTGACGAATCGTCAACGCTGACACGTACAGTTCTCTATAAAAATAAAATATGATTATATAATACTATTCATATTTTGTTATGAATAAATGAATCTCCGTGTATATATCAACAAATAAAAAAGGGAATAAGTAAACAAGTGTCAGTAAACAAGGCTATTAATAAAGTATGTGTATACAGGATAGATCTTAAGTAATTATATTATAAAAATAAAGTAGTGGGCGCCAGAGCAGTGGCATAAATATGCACCAACCTTATGTACCGGGTGTCCCAATAAGAATGGCTCTCGGCCATATCTCGGGAACTGTTTATGGTACAGCTCTGGGAAAAAAAAATTTATAACAAAAGTGACCTCGAGAAAAACCTGGAAATTATTTACTTAGTTGTAGGTCAAACGCTAGAGGGCGTATTTGACAGTTAAAACTATTAAATATTATAATCAGATTCCTCGACAAATTCTGCATATTTTTAATATGACAATTTTAAGTCTATCTCTTCAAATAAGGAGTGGGGGAGAGTGGGAACCTCGTTACGAAAAAACGCCTGTAATTCCGGTTCTGCTTGACCGATTTTAATAAACTCGATTAACAAAGAAAGAACTTTTATTGAACAATCGAAAATTTGTAAATATGAAGCAGTCTGATCAATAACATAAATGCTAGAGGGCGCTGTTTTATTTTTTTTAAATATTGTGTTTTCTCGTAACAAATTTAAATGAAAGCATACAAATTCAAGTAGGTCTTTAAAAAGTAGACTAAATTACTAATAAAACACTGCAAACCGCAAGGATCTTATATTGGTCTGTAGTAATTTAAACTGTTATCATACTAATGTTATGGTTTCCACTAGATTACCTAAATGTAATGCTGTCGCTACTAGCAATGAGAACAAATTTTAAAATAATGTGATAAATCGAACAATTGAAACCTTTAATAAATAACTGGGTAAGTAATTAGTACCACCCTAGATGCTCGAAATGTCGTCTATCATATTCAATGCATGAAATCAATCGCTGACGGGTGGAGAAAACAGCAGCTTCAATTTCTTGTATCATATGTGAGAGCCAGTTGCAAAAATCCAACCTGGTATCGAAATGTTGAGCATTCAAACTTTGGTGTAGGACCATGTGATATGGGTACAATATAAAATAGTATAATCATATCAATAAGCCTTCGTTGTTAGTAAACGAAAAATGATTAATGCATTAACTCTCGTAATGTTATTACGAATTTTTTTTCGCCAGTCCTTTCATTATTTTTATTATTGCTACATCTTTACTTCGCCTCACCTAGGTTATTATCATGTTGTTAGTTAAAAATATATCCACACAGCATAATTTCATTAAATAATTTGGTGTTTTATTGAAACTGGACATACAAGTAGTTATCACTGGACAAACGAAAAACATCAGTTATCATTAAACCGAGTTTGTGTGTTTGATACAGCGCGACCTAAATCGTAATTCATATTTTAAACTGTATTTGTTGTTGCTGGGCAAATATCGGTTTTTATTGATATTTTATTTTCATTTACCTACACATCGCTTGAAAACAAATCAAACATTCTGATAGATATAATTGGAAAAATGTAGCACAAATTACTTCACCAGCCTTCTAGACGTTGAAAGATCAGCTCCCGCCATTTACCTGTTTTTTACAATATCTCAGGATAGGAAAGAGATATCGCCTTGCGGTTTGCAGTGTTTTAATACTAATTTAGTCTACTTTTCAAAGACCTACTTCAATTT
This sequence comes from Galerucella calmariensis, assembly GCA_910591675.1. Classification (NCBI taxonomy): domain Eukaryota; kingdom Metazoa; phylum Arthropoda; class Insecta; order Coleoptera; family Chrysomelidae; genus Galerucella; species Galerucella calmariensis. Next base: position 1,067,142 of record CAJUYG010000004.1, on the reverse strand, counting down.
ATATGTTTCCATTTAAAATTGTTACGAGAAAACACAATATACAAAAAAATAAAACAGCGCCCTCTAGCATCCATGTTATACATCAGATTGCTTCATATTCACAAATTTTCGATGGTTCAACAAAAACTCTTTCAAACAACATCAAGATTATTAAAATCGGTCAAGCAGAACCCCTCATTTGAAGATATAGACTTAAACTTGTCATATTAAAAATATGCAGAATTCGTCGAGTAATCTGATTATAATATTTAATATGCTCCTTAATTTAGTAAATTTTGAAATTCTTATTGGGACACCCGGTACAATTAAGAACTACCTTAAGAACTACCCTTTATAAAAAGTATTAAACTTGAAATAACGTAATTCATTTAAAAACTCAGTTTAATATTAAAAAGTTTCAAAACTACTTTATAAAATTGGGTTGCAATATCTTTAAAGTTTGTAAAATTGCATGTACCGAGGACATCACAGTAAAAATAAAATTTTCTATTTACAATATACACTCGAAAAAAAAAAAATTAAATCCATAATGTCATATGTACCTCAAACGAGCATAATATACATTGAAATTTGAAATATGTAGATGTATAGTGAAAAAGTTTCCGCAAAATTATGCACAACATATCACATGATATTATTTTATCAAAATTTATATTATACAGGGTGATTCGGAGTAAAATTTCTCTTTTTAAACGATTTTATAAGAAAAAGTCGTAAACTTAAAATCAATTTTTTCTTTAAAACTAGTTTCAAAAGGGAAGTTGACTCCGAGTCGTCCTGCATATAGCACCTATGGAGCCAATGGCACAAATGCATATATATCCTCACAGCCAAAATGCTTACAAAATTTTCGAATACTGACTTTACAAATACTTATATTTAATTTAAGAATGTTATTAATCTTTAATGGCCATAATAGGTGCTACATTAGGAAGGAAATTACAGTTGTTATATTTCAAAAATATACAATGCTCCAAAAAATTAACGCAAGATTTAAAAACCAACCAAAAGGTGAATGTTAATTTTTGTTCAAGCCAAAAATAAAAAAAATATGTATATAAAAATACTCAAATATATAAACCTCCTACAACAGACATTTTTTTTTAAAGAAAAACATGGAAATCACGGTCAAGACAAAAATTAAAACTTTTGGTTAATTTTGAATAGTGCGTTACTTTATTGAAGCAGTATATTTAATGACTAACGAATTATTCTTATATCTAAATGTCATTTGTTCTGCAATATATTAATATTAATACAAAAGCTTTTAAATTGCGTAAAATGTTTATTAAATTAAAAAAGTCGACTAGTAAATGAATATAGAATCAGTTCATTGATTTGTTACATTTTTTGGGATTAGCATATAGCTATATCCATGTTTGTTGGTCGTAGCCCTTATCACGTGGCCACCATCTTGTAAAAAGGGGTGAGAATGATTTTTACAATATATGGGACAAAAGAAAAATGCGTATAAACATTTTTTGTTGTAAATTAAATTCTCTACAACTTTGGTTGCGTAACTTTTAGTTGTAGAGCCAAAAATAACTAAGTTATTAACGAAAATAGGTAAATAAAATTGTGTGCTTCAACTTTTGCAACCACAAATGTAATGAAATAGCCAAAACCAATAAATAGAAAATAAAATCGTATACAAAAAGTTGAGTATATTATTATCTATTATAGACATATGAGAAACCCTATATTTAAAAGCATTTGTTTCCTAATAAAACGCATAGTATAAATATTTCGAATCCATACTGTTAAAAACTAAGAAAAGGTGCACTTTTATATATCATAAAACGTTCAAAATGTACATTTTTGAAATATAACACGCTAGTTAAAATTCTGAGATATTATTTACAGTATAAATACAATGACAAATTTACAACTATAGACACATTTATTCACTGTGAATCAGTTCAAAAACTTTCGACATTTTCGAGATCCACATGTACATGGAATTTTATCTTCCTCAAACGGAAATTTGTAATCGTACGTTAGTTCTTCTCCACTAAGTATTCTTCGTAACGCGAAGATTATAATATGCTTGTGCCCAAGGATTTCAACAACTCTTGAGTAACAATTTGGCTGGAAAAACAATTTATTTTATAATATATTTCCTTCACTCAAGTCCGCAATTCTTCTTGCAACATGCAATATTCTTGTCAAAGTCTTGCTGCAATACATTGCAAGAAGAACTGCGAAGTATAAAGCGGGCCTAAGTAGTTTCAACTAACGTTGGAGAGAGTGAGTTGACTTTTAATACAAAAAAGAGCAACAGGTTAATATACAGAGTATACTAGGAGTTTGTACTCTAAAACCGAGGTTATGAGATGTGAAATATTGTGGCATCTCCTACTCTATAATTTAATTATAAATGAATACTTACGTCGCAAGAGTGATTGATGAATCTAGCTGCATTTCCTCTCATAGTTGCATCAACTACAAAGTTGTCGTCCACTCGAAACATGTAGCAGCCAATATCTTTAGAGTTATAGTATTTTTCTCGTTTATCTGTCAAGATGGATCTAATGACCTAAAAATGTAGTATAAAATTAAATTTCACAATCAAGGTTAAATATGTACAAATAAATCCCTCTTTCGAATTATTCGAATCTGGTCTTTCGTTTAGAAATAAATTACGACTGTTGCAAAAATGCTAATACTGAGCAAAATGCCATGCAAGTGGTTGTCACCCGGATCTCTAGTTTCAAAATATGATTAAAATATTTTTTGAATAAACTGTTACCTCTCCTGCATACTCTATAACCATTTCACCCGCTTCTATATCACGTAGACAAAATAAGCCCCTTCCATGAATACAAGATCGGTAAACTCCAACTGAATACTTTGAAGTAAGTTTCAATTGTCTGAACTTCATTGCCATCGGGAGATTTATCACCCTCCTGAAATACACAAATAAACATTTTAGTTTGATCAAATTTAGCTTAAATTTATCTAGATATATCTTATAGTTATCTTCTGTAAGTTCCTTGTGGCATTACTTATTATTTTTCTCTTATTTTTTGGGAATCAAACCACAATAATGTTTTTTATTTTTTATTTCGACGTTTCGGTAGCGTTCCAGCTACCGTTGTCAAGATTAACTAGTAATAAAAAATTTTTTGGTCCCTATCTGACACAATGAAAAAAATATGACAACTAGACAATCAATAATATTTTGAAGTTCGAGACTACAAAACTTTGTTGTCAAATTTTATTAAGGTCCATTCATAGTAGATCACATCTCTGGTAAAATGTGAAATAAAATATTTTATTTTATGACATTCTAACGATATGATAGTCTACTAGAAATGGAATCCAGTGAAGTGCACGTTCCAGGAACGGTTTTTATTGGGATAGCGCTTATTTTGGAAATGTTGTTAATAAAACGCGTTTGTTGTTACTTTTTTGTGTATGATTATTTTTGTTTCAAAATATGTATAACTCAGTTTGGTGATTTTGTGTATTGAAGTGTGTATCGATTAACAACTATTCCAATGATAAATCATAAGAAAACCTGGATAAAAACTTATGATGCTATCCTGAAAACGCAGGTAATTGATTATTGGAAATTTCTCTTTCTAACATTGGTAAGCAAATTTGACTACATTCGGCTGAAATACTAGCTACACATTATTGATTGTCTAGTTGTCATATTTTTTTCGTTTTGTCAGATAGATAGGGACCAAAAAAATTTTTTATTACTAGTTAATCTTGACAACGGTAGCTGGAACGCTACCGAAACGTCGAAATAAAAAATAAAAAACATTATTGTGGTTTGATTCCCAAAAAATAAGAGAAAAAATATCTTATAGTAGTTCAATCGACTGAAAACAAATTACCTTGGTAATAATTCCAAAGTATCCAGAGATATTTCTTCAGGCTGCCGGTGTTTTGAAGAGAGCCATCCAAACATGTCAAACGGTTCGTTATTCTTGTTCTCGTAAGGGGCACAACGTACCGCTCCATGTAAATGATCCTGAGTTAAATCATTGTCTATTTCACTGGGATGTGGAGGGAAGTTGAAAACTGATTTATATTTTGTACATTTATTAGCTCCAGGTAATTGCTCTATTAGATACTTTGAACCATTCGATTTAAAGCCTAATATCTGGAAGGAGTTAAGCATGCTGCCATTATTTGTGGGTAAAGGAGGCATATTGTGAGCTGCCCTTGCTGTTTGTACAGCATCTAGAACCTTCGACCAAAGATCACCAACTGAAGATGAAGAATATTTAAAACCGTCTTGAGTTTCCATTGTGTAAAGTACTGATGGAGTATTTTCGTTGTCTTTTTTCGCAACTTGGGGTTTAGGAGTATCTTCAAATTTCTCTATTTTTTCCATATGTTTCTCTTCTTCCTTTATTTGTTGTTTGAGTTCTTCTTTTATCGTTGGTGTTGTCGGTGTATACAGGTTTGATTTAATTGGTTTTAATGGAGCCACTTGTATGGGTTGTTTTGTAGAAAAGTTAGTACTGATTTTGTAAGTACCATCTTGCCCTTGTTTTTGAAATACTAGTTTTAAAGATGTATCTGATTTTGGATCTTCGGGTATGGAAATTTCAACAGGTTTTTCTTCCTCTTCTTCAATCACTTCTTTCTTTGAGGGTTTTTCCACTTTAATATGCTCCATTTTTAGAGGTTCTACTTTTAAAGGATCTATTTTTTCAATAATGTCACATATTTTAGTTAGCTCAGGTTTTAAAAATTCCCCCTTCTTTTCTTCTCTCAATACTGGAGGAGGTTTAGCAGGTCTAATGATTTTAGATTCTACTATTTCAATTCTCTTATTCGAGTCAATTTTACTAATCGTGTTTATATTATTAGCTTTAATCTCGTGCACTTTTTGTATTTGCAATGGCTTCTTCTTTTCTTCGGCAAATAAAAGTTTATCATCGTCGAAAATAAACTTTTTAGGTTCTTTGGTGTTATTAGTGGGCATTGGCAAAACTCTACTCATTGGACGACTAGGAGCTGAAGTAGGTTTAGGAATAGGTGTAACAATATTTGTGGGAATCCGTTGTTCCGAAACAAAAGGAGCAGTTGGAAGTGAAATTCCATGGCCTAATATAGGAGTCATTGGTTTATGTGATGGTTGAGAATATTTAACTGTTGGTTGTTGTGATGGTTTCAGTTGTATTTGAGAATGTGATGATTTCACTACTTGTCTTTGAGGTACAACATTATTTATTTCTTGTACTCGAATTTCTTGTCTATTGGATGAAACATTGTTCATTTCTTGCCTAGTAGGTAACACTGTATTTTTTACAGACTGAGCTTGTTGAACCTCAACTGGGTGAGAAATAATAAGTGGTGGAGACATAACTGAGTTCATGAAAGTATGTGCATTATTACTCGATTGTTGTGGTGCTTGAATAGAACTATTTACCAACGAACTGTGAGAATTCGCCATGTGCTGTGAACTTACTACAGGCTGCGAACTAACCCGCAAATGCTGACTGATAATCTGTTGCGAGGTACCCATTGGCTGCGAGTTTACTATCGACTGCGAATTGACTACTGGTTGTGAACTGACAATCGAATGACTGATAGATTGTGTGTTAACCATTGGTTGTGAACTGACTACTGGTTGCGAGTTGACTATTGATTGCGAATGGACAATTGGCTGCGAGTTGACCATTGATTGAGTGTTAACCACAGGTTGATGATTAATTGTTTGGTGCGAGTTTACCATCGGCTGTGCATTAATAATAGTTTGCGATTGGGAATTTACGATCTGTTGCGAATTAACTATGGGTTGCGAGTTAACGATTGGTTGTGAATTTACTAATTGTCCTGGATTCACTAAAACATAACTATTAGATGATACATCCAATACTGGTTCCAATTTACTGGTTTGAAATACTTGAGTAGTAGTTGAGTAGCTACTATTAGCCGTTAATACACCGGGCATCGTTGTTGGAAGGAACTGTTGAGATTGCATCACAGTATTTTGAACTATAGTTTCGAAACCATAGTATACTGGTTGGACTGTTTGTTGTTGTGACCAACCAAGTGTACCATTACTATCTACAACCAATTGGTTTTCGACACGAGGTTGTTGAATGTACATGGCTTGCTGTAATCCAGGAACTATGCTTATGATATTATTATCTGGCTGTATTCTTATGATATTATTATCTGGCTGTATTTGTACTATGGACTGAGTAGGCACAGTGTTCACTTGAGGAGTAATGGTTGCAACATATTGTACATTTTGTCCTGGTTGTTGAAATGAATCAACAAAAGGTACATAATTTGTGGACGGCAAATGTTGCACTATTACTTGACCAGAGGAGCCTTGAGGAAGAATGATCGTTTCGCCTTCTTCGAAATGAGAGCGTTTAGCTGCTAATGTTCTACTTCGTGATTTAGTCTTCACAGCTTTTTGAGTTATTACTGTTGGTTTGGAGACTTTATTTACCCACTGTGTATTTGGGATATTGACGGCTTGTAATACTGGGTTCGTTAATACTTTACCATTTAATGTATATTGATTCTGAGATCCTACATTTAAAATATTATTAAAAGGAATTGATTGGAGAGTAACCGACTGTGCCTGATGAAAATCTAAGGGCTGTTGGTTTAATTGATTTAATGTTAGGGAATTATTAGACTGAACTGGGTTTAATGATATAGAACCACTGGGATTTATAGACAGAACTTGATTTCCGGAATAAGCTGGGGTAGGATTAACTTGAATACTATTTTGCTGTAAAGTAAGTGGTTGATTTACGCATATAGGCACAGTCTGATTTATACAAAATTGGGGTTGATTTGTTTGAATCGACAAAGAGGGATCGTTTATTATAGATTGATTGATGGAATAGTTTTGATCCGGCTGGGATGTATCCAAAGTAATAGGTGTTATTGAATTAACTGGAAGAGCTTGCAATAAGGATTTTTGTTCTGTGGTTTGTGTCATGTTTGGAATAACTATTTCAGCAGGAATTACTTCTGATGCTGACTTGGACGCCATAAAACTTTGAGTATTGAGGACTGAAGTGTGTATTTCACTTTGAAAAGATTCAAATGATGATATCACCACTGGTTCATTGACATTCACCATCATTTGGTTATCTACTAAACTAGAATTTTGGTTGATGTAAGTAGCTACAATATCTTGTTCCGCATTAATTTCTGAATCACTTTCACTTGTACAAAGCATTTCACATGATTCTAAGTGTCGTTGATAACTGGCTTGGGTTCTATAAGTAGACTGGCACTTGTCACATGTTACAGGTTCTTCTGAAATATAAGTTCCCCAAGGATTTGACGACGATAATCCGGTAGGAGATCCACACTCACTAGAGCTACTATCATCAAAATTTCCATCAACTTGTAAAAGTTGATAGACAACGTTGTTTTCTCGCGCAGCTGCCATTTTTCTCTTCTTCATCGCAGGAGATAAGGAGCTGTCTAATTTACAGCTTAATGTTAAACTACATGTTTTCGGACATGGACGGGATTTAGATAAAAGGTCTATTTTATTTCCTCTTTTAAACTCTTTACTCTTTAAATATGTTTCTACGTCTTCATCTAAATCAGTTTTTTTCATTGGATCGTTAAGATTTTCCAAATTATTTAAATCAGATTTATAATCCATCAGCTCGTCATAGGAAAATTTTGGAAAAATATCTTGTACTGAAATGCCATCTAAAAGATCATGAGGTAATTCTTCTAAAATAGCATCGGTAAGTTCAGGCGAGAGAATATCGGCTCCATTTTGTTGTTCTTCATCATCCTCTGATTCTGTATCAGAAACTTTTTTATCAACATCTCTTTGCCAGGCACTTATTTCTCGCATCAACTTATCCACCATTGTTTTCTCAAGAGAATGATCGATGGTGAAATTTTTATCTATTATTAGTGTATTGTTAATTGAATTTTTAATAGATGTGGTGATTGTGTACGGTACGAGTTTCCAAGGTTCTACTGTAGACCAAAACATTCTCGTGCAGACAAACCCCACTGGTATTAAATACTCAGGTGTGTCAGAAACTATTGGGTCAATTTTTCCAAGGTTTTTAATACACAGAGATCCAATCATAACAGTTGTCTTATCTATTTCTGAGTATCTTTTCTTCTTTTGATCCAACTCAACAAATACACATCTACCGATGTCAAAATCCTTTTCAATGACAATAAGATTGCTATTTTTAGGTAAATCGTGAATTGTGCAGTACACAGTTTTATCATACATAAATTTTAAATTGCATGACCGGGCACATGGAAAATGATACGTTTCATGACAACCTTTATAGCAGCATCCCACACTTGCTCCTTTTTGTTTGCAATGAGCGCATCTAATCATACGCCCCCTATTCAAAGCATTTTGTACATTCTGTAAAGATCCATCAATTTCTTCATATACTTCTGAAGACCAAAGGGCGCAGTTTGCATGTACCCATTCGTTTTGCCCACAGTATAGGAGTCTAGATTCTTGATGACTCACTCCATCTCCTACACCTTTACAAAAACCACACATTCGAGTATCTACTGATGTTGAGGTTATATTAACAAAAGGTTTATATTCTATTATTGCATTTTGAGATTCATTACTAAGGTCTTGTTCTAAAACTTCGGGAAATTCTTCAGTTTGTGACTGGCTGTACCAAGGAAACACGTCATGAAATATAGACTGGTAGATTTTCAATAACTGCTCGGATTTTGTTAATTTCAAAGTTTCCTCAATTTCCTTGTTAAAATCTCGAATTGATGTGTACTCACTTGAGAGTAATTTAGTTTTAATGTCTACTATAGATAATGTATTCGATACTTTACTAAGACTGGCTTCATATTTTTCATTTTCTTCAAAAGAATAAATTTTATTTATATCTAATGGTTCTTTGCTGCTGTTGTTATTATCGGCATCCATATTTTCATCTGAAAATTGCAATTTTCTAACATTTGTTATACTTTTAGTTGATGCTGTTGTGTTATTCAAAGGACTCCACTTCAATAAATATCTCGCCGTTTTGTTCTTACTAAGCTGGCGCAAAATTTTGTTGAAGCACATTTTTATTTCATTGTTGATTGCTTTCCTCCAAGCTGGCATTGTTGTTTTAGAACATGTAGCACAAGTATACTCTATCGACTCTGGAAGAATACTCAGCATTTGATATTGTTCTTCTGTTAGATGTTCACATTTTGCATGGACCCATTTACAACATTTTGTACACTCCATCATCTGAAAATTAATGTATTGTCTTATGCCCGGTTCCACCAACCGACCGTAAAAACAGTCGTTGATCGACCGATTAATCGGTGATTCTCCGATTTTTCAAAATACCAGTTGCGCCAGGAAAAGTTACAGTTGGTATTTGAACCGACCGTTAAATGTGAAGTGAAGTGAGCGTTTAAACTATAACCCTACATTATACGTATTGTCAATGTCATATAAAATATAAAATGAAAAGAAAATGAATTCAAAAATAATTATGTTTGCAAATTTACTTCAATTGTAATTATTTTATGTAATACTACATTGGTATTATATATGTGTAATTAAGTGGTTTGTGCACATGTACCCTCCATTGCCTATCAAATTACTGCTGTAAAATTCATTATCAAGAAACCGAGCACGAATTAAACTATCGTTATAAATAGTACTATCGTGTACAGATCCCGGATAGCTTGCTACTATATCTGGAATCTTCAATTTCATATCACCAATCAGTTGCACATTGATGGAAAACGAGCCCTTACGATTTATATAAACAAAATCTTAATATGGGTGCAGTCAATTGCTCAGACATCAGCAGGAAATCTAGCAAAACTTCAAAACTGATGTTTTACCACACCAATTTCTTGGCATTCCACTTGATAAAGCTATGTAGAACCCTACTCGATGCACTAATCTACACACTGTACTTTTATGTATGTTAATATGATCACCGAGCACTTGTTGAAATCAATCTGTGGCATAGTACCTCTTAACCTTATTAATAATTGAGTCATAGAAATCACTCCATTATTTTTTTCGGAACGTATTAAATATTCTCCAATAATTTACAATAGCTGGTTAACTGTTTCTTTATAGAAACGGTATCTTGCTTTAAATTGTTGATTGTTGAATAAATTGAATGGATCACATCTCGGTCTTTTGTGTAATGTGTACATTTCCGTAATGTTTCAATCGCAATGTGATACCACCCATAAATAATATTGAAAATATTGCCGAATCCGTTCAAACTCCACAAAATCAAACAAATATCATTAGAAAAATAGCGAGGCTATTACCAAAAACGGTCGGTTAATTCTATCCGTAAAATCAATCGATTAACGGACAGCTTTTTGGTGGTGCAACACGAAAGCTTCGATTTACGGTTGATCGGCCGATTCAACGGACTGTTTTTTAGCTGGTGCAACCGGGCATTAGATTTAAAGTACTGAAGCATATTTTAAATAATACGACCTAGCATGTTTATCATAAAAATAAATGATAACACTGAAAATAATCAACCTCTTGTAGTTAAAAATATTTTAAGCTACTTAAAAATATCATCTGAAATTTATTTTTACAGGGCTGTATTTCAAATATAAATAAACAGTTATTACCTTTGAACAACATTCGTTATCGTCATAACAATGTTGACAAACTGGACAAAAATTTCCTTTTTTCCTTAATTTGAAGCAAGATACACATAATGGTAAATTCCCAACAAATTTTGTTATACTCAATGTTCCACAACTTTTGCACTTCATACATTTTGAACAAACCTAAAAAATTAAAAAAATGTAACTTTTTGTTATCTAGTGTATTAATAATTTTCTCTCGAGAAAACTATACAAATTGGCATCCCATGACTCACCATTGATTTATCTGGACTATTCCATTTGGGATTGAAACATTCTGGATGGTAAGCTTTCAAACATTTCTGACAACTGATTTTCTGCCTGTCTACTTTGTTACATTCACTACAGGTGGTACATCGTGGACATATCCACATATAATATTTCAAACTCTTGTCTGTGGGTGAAGTTTGAGCCTGATCCAGACAAAAGGAATGATATGCTTCGCAACAAATGGAGCAATACAGCATAGATTCTTGTCCCGCGCTTCCGCAAAGAAAACATATTGATGACATGGTAAACTGCTCAGATCCAATAATACAGAACCCATTTTGACATACTGTCTCTGGATCATAACCATCCCAGAAGTCGATTAGTATGCCTAGTTGTGGGTCAATGAGATTCTTTTTCCTCTCAGGTGCTTTAAACTGTAGATAAATATAATTTTGTGTACTTAGGTTACAAGATGGATAGGTTCTGATATACAGCCGAAACTCGGTACACATTAAAACTCAGCATTTTAAAAAATTGTTTAGCGACATTTATGATATTACAATTCAACAACTTATTCCCAGCATTCCAGCCAACATTTTGCAATTATTTTGTAAGAAAAATAAAAAACTACGCCCGTCCCTGTTCGTTGCGGAAATAAGTTAATATTTTCATTAGATAAAAAGTTTTTAAATCCTATTAGTACAATAGTAATCAGAACCCTGTTAATTATGAAATGAGAATAAGTAAGTGTTTTAAATGAATGTGAAATTGAGTCTCTAGTTCAGTTTATGTATTTTATACTAATAATGAATAATCGAGAGTATTAAAATTTTTATATTCCTTCTATAAAGTTCTTATTTAATAAACAATATCATTTATGTGCTAATTTTAGAAGAAAAAAATCTTAAATATGAGTTGGAAATTCTAGTTTGTAATATTTAAGGTACAATAAACTCAAGTTTCAACATTCAAGGCTAACTATTACATCATCTCATATCACCAAAAACAAATTAAAAATTGTTATTTATGCTATTATTATTTTATAGTTTACAATGTACTGATGATTAATTGTGGTTTAGTTTTTTCTCATTTCCTGTCTATACATATTAGAACATTTTTATTAAATAATAGGACGATTTTTATGAAATAAGATAAAATAGATTATTTGATCTACAATTTAATGTTCCCAATCATAATTAGTACCAAGAAATAAGGCATCCCTTTAAAATTCGTTTTCACAATCTAATACATGAAAAAGGAATACAATATCCAAATAAGCATTTACAAACAAGTCACAGTACAAATTCCTAACCATCATTATAAGTTAAGGTGCTTCAAATGGGAATGTTGATGCTATATTAGATTTATGAAGCCAGCTATATTATTTGCTTGTGTAATATAATCACCCAGAACATCCTACTTACATAACATTTCAAATTTACAATTAAGTGTGAAAATTAAAAAAGTATACAATGATCTGTACTTGTACTGAATATCATAACAGCAAAAACTATATATTTGCAAGTTTGTTTAATGGAAACAATAAAATAATTTGACCGATTTTCATAATGAACGGAAAAAAGTTATCTATGTATTTGGCATAATCTAAAAAATAATGGAAATTATGTAGTAATTAAGCAATACTCACTTATTCTTTCGTTAGTCATGGTAAATTTTAAGATGCTGTTTTAATTATGAACAATTTTCATGATTTTAGACAATGGTATGTATACATTCATACCTGATGTTTTACTCACTTTTGCATCATGCATTCTCACAGTTAAATGTAAAATAGTTTTTACTTGGCCAGATAAATAAATTGTTTAAAATGCTATGATAAGCATAAGCAAATAAAAAAATAAACATACCTCTATAGAACTTTGTGATGCGAAGGAAGCATTTCTGTAGAGTTTCTCCCTTTTGCTGGTAAAATCAGTGGAGTCACTGCTAGAATTTTTTGAAGTCCTATCACTACAATTTGATTCTGGTTCACTAGATATTGAGTCACTTTTATTAGGGATAGTAGATTTAACTTCACTAATAGTTTTATCACTCACTGTCTTTTCGTCAGCTATTTTAATATCATTAACTTGTTCCTGGTTATCACATTTCTTCTCATCTTCTGGAAAAGTGGCAAGTGGTTGACCTAATACTATCGAAGCACTACGACACACATGTTTAACCCGGGGGCCTTTAAGATCTATTTTTTGTCTTTTAATATCTGAATTAGAAACAAGAAGGGAGGGTGCTGCTTGAGCTTTTGGATTTTTAAATCTTACAGGTCGTTGTTTCAAAGTCGTTGTCTCTTGTGGTTTGTCTATTACTATTTTTGTTTCAACATTTGCCTGCCATAAGGATGGTAGTTGGGTGTTGTTTAAGCCCATATCTGAACCTTGCATATTTTTTGGTAACATATAACTAAGACCTTGCTTTATTGATGGAGGAATTTGGAATGCACGAAGGCACATTTTCAACCAGCAAGCTGGACATCTTGCTCTATAGCCACATTTGCTTAACCTCCATTGCTGGTTTTTTAAAACTGTAGGCACATGGCAGTTGCCTTGTCCTTTATTGCAAACTAGTGTTATTTGGTTATTTTTGTTACCACATGCTTGCCTTTTGATCATTTTCGCAATAAACTTTCTACATGACTCACAACTATAAATATTAAATTTTCTAGCTTGCTTGAGGAATCTAAAATATAAATAATAAGGATAATTTCAAATAGTTTAGAAGCATATTATCTCTATAAACAGTTAAACATTGAATATAAATGACAATTTTAGATTTAGATTATAATAAAAAAATAATTTTGATAATCTATGTAAGAAGAACATAACTTTTTATAATAGTATATGATAATTTGGTTAATTTGAAAAAATGTGACAGCACTTTCATACATGATATATTTACCTGTAAAATCTAACTGCACCACACACACCACAAGTAACAGCTCCTGAGGATGAATTAGGTTTACTTGAGAAAGGACCCTGTAACCCTATTTGATTAGGTAATTTAAGTCTGGCTTGTCTTAATACTACTTTATGTCCATTTGTAAAGGTTGTTTTGTCACTATCACTATTTAAGCTGCCAGATTCTATAAACTCGGATTTGCCATCTTCTTGTTTGACACAGTGCCTTTTTACAATCGTAACTTTCTTTTTCAAAGTTACTGCCTCATTCATATCACTTATAAACCTTTTATTTGGTTTTATTACTCTAGAAGAATGTACACTTCTTGTCGGTAAAACGAATTTACCAACAAGATTAGTTGATTCTTTTGAGACTTTTCCACGGCAAGACGAATTATAAGTGTGTACTGATTTTCTGGTTAAAGATGTTTTTAGTTTAGTTTTTACAGAAGCTTTAGTGCACATTTTAGATAACAAAGCTCTTTTAGTTACATTTTTATTTCGTAATGAAGATTTTAGCTTCCTAGTCAGTCTTCTTTTGATTGAAACATTTTTGTTTATAGTAGTTTCAGTATGTGCACTTTCACCATCACTGTCGGTCAAATCTTCATCCTACAAAACAAAAATTGAATTTATATAATTTAAGCTAACAATTATTTATCCAAATACACCCAAATAGTACTAAGTAAATTTCAAAATTTGCAAAAATACAAATGTTTACCTGTTTGTTTTCTACAACAGAACTAACTGTCAGTGAACTATTAGATTCAACATTAGTTATTTCTCCTGTTGGTGGAAGAACATTAACCCTCTTTCTATGTATATGTTTAGAGGGTTTTCCAGGAAATTTTGATCGACCCATTTCTGTTTTCTTTAAAGTTTACATTTTATTGTTACATTAATTTATTTTCAACGCATCACGCACACTTGGCGAAACAATCAGAAACTTCAATCGGTAAAAAAGATATCTCTATCAACTGTCAGTCACAGCAGTGCTGTCAGTGAATGTCAAGTGACAGATTATTAATTTTTTGGCGAATGTATATAGGTAAGTCGGCTTTAACCGCATTAATATAACAGACTTTTTATATCGAAAAAATCATGACACTATTTGAGGGTAGCACATAGCCATCTATAAGGTGGCCATGGGTGACAGCATGATTTTATCATAGATTAATCTAGTAAATTACTATCAACCACAAATATAAACCAACTTTTACAGTAATTTTTGCCAAAGAATAAAGAAAAAGTTAACAAATATTTCTTACTATCTTCTTCTTTCCGTGAATCAAGCAACAGACTGATCACTGAAGGTAAAATATCCCTTTTAATCACAAATCACCTACCTCTATTATAGTAGGTGATTTGTGCTTTTAATATAGAAGTTTATTTTGTCGATATATAAACTGTTCGCCAAAATTATTTATTATACTGAGAATAGAATTTACAATGACTCTTTTCTTGTAAATTCTTAGAATAAACTAAAAAATTTTATTTATGAATTATTACGGAACTTTTCTATTTTTCCCTGTAGGTATATGCTAAACATATCAAGAATAAAAACGTTTTTTAAAATAATCTATCATTTTCTTAAATGAGGCGTATTACCACACAGTTGTGCAAAATTATAGAACCTACTAAGTACCTTTTGATTTTACAATATTTTCACTATTTATACATTGGTGATTCATAAAACAGAAACCCCCCAATGTATGCTCTTATGTGAAATTAAATGTCTTTTGACAAAATTTCAGTCCTATATTTACAGTTTTGTGGTATTGAAGACTTTTTAAGTTGAAAATGTGTATGAAAATAATCCACTGTTACTCCTGCATACTTTTATTACTTTTCACTTCTGTTTTAGGTATGTTGTCAAATATAATTTTGTTCAAACACAAACAAATAAAACTCCAATAAGCTGCATTTATATTAAAATTTACACACCAAATAAAATAGTTACATATACTATAATCTATATTCCAAATTTGCTGTTCACTAGGCACCCAAATTGACAAAAATAAATTACCAAAAATCTAGAACTACATACTTTCGTGATTTTAACCCACATTTAGTAAATTTTTATAGTTGCATATAAGATGTTTATGAAAAACGGATGAGTACTTACAAAAAAGATAGAAACGAACTTTGTAGGAAGAGATTACAAGATAACAAACACCAGAAAAATATATTATTTAAAAACAGCTGCAGCTACTTTACTATATATCAACACACACTAATATTAATTATGTAATGTAATTGTTGCTGTTATTAATAAATTAAAGTTTTGGAAGCTGATGAATGAAGTGATTAATAGTAATATTAAACAATGTTATGCATATTTATACTCGTCGATCTACAAATAACAATTTACTTGTTTATTGTAGCTTTAAAATGCATAGTTATATTTCTCAATGCATATTAACCATTGCCATTAAATGGCTATATATTTCAAAATAATAATAAAACTATAGTGTATTTACATTACAGATTTACATCGTGGTTATCTACTGCACCATTTGATAATTATAACATATTTTTTAATTTTTAGTGTGTTTATTTTAGATTAAAATAAATATCCAGACATAGGGCAGAGAAATTATTTCTAAGTAAATAAAAAACTTTGATTCTTAAAATATGTATATGCTTTTTAACAAGCATTTAGGTACATTTAGTTAAAATGAATATAAAATGTTGCCAAAAATATCAGTTGAATATCAAATTGAAAAATCCTATTTTCCTTTAGATATGAATTATTTATGAAGAGTATTACCAAGCAATTTTAAGAATAGAATAAATTGTGTTTAGAACAGGATTATAATCATAGAGACTGACGAAAACAAAGATCAACCCTGTAAAAACCAGTCTACAGAGATTAATGGCCATCCACCCACCAAAAGAGCTGTTATCAGCTGGGGACATTAAACTTGAATAGGTGACTGAGCTTGTGAATAACTGTTTGTTGTACATAATATATATGGTTATTGATATGTTTAATTTACTTGAAAATAGTGAAATGCATAAATCATCATCTGAACAAGTAAAGATAGCTTAAATAAATAGTAAACAAATGCTTATTATTTGATCCAAACAAAACATGAGAAAATTTGACTTTCAATTTCATATATCAATAGGTATTTTCATGAAAAATTGATAGCCAACTAAGATACTCTTCAATGATTAATTACTTGCTCTGATTCCTACTATCTTCTTCTCCTTCTACTCTTTCTTCATCATCTTCACTGCTACTTACTTCTTCGGCGTCAACACCATTTTCTCCATCTCCCTCAACATCAGGCACTAAATAGTACTGAAGTGGATTGAGCCAAAGATCATCCTTAATAACCTCAGCTATGTCATCAGTATAGGGATCAACATTGTCATTGAACCATCCGAAAAATGTTTTAGCTGGTTCATGGCGACGTTTCTTTCCTGGTCTACTAGCTTCCACATTTTGAGCAAGAGTGCAACCTTCTTTCCAGATTATTTGAGTGCTCTCTGAAGTAGGTGTGGCTTGAAAAGAAAATTTAAATTGTATTAAAAGTGATATTAGATATAATTTGAATTCATACACAGTTTTTAGGAAAACTGGAAAGTGTATAAAAAATAAATCAAATTATGTATGAAAAACAAAATAAATAGAAAAATCAAGACAATTGTTTACCACAATCTAAATGATATTCTTTAGTAATAACTGAATTTTCAAAGTACGGATTCTCCTCAAAGTAAAATTTTATCCAATATCCTGATTTAATATCTTCAAATTCTTCGACTTCTAATTTTGTAAGATGGTGAAGACACTCTTCTTCAGTTTCATCCAGTAGAGCACTTAAATCAGGATGGTTTGTAATCTAAAAGCAGTTAAGAAAAAATCTGCTAGGTTGTAGATGAATAATCACAGTAATTATCTGGTTGTTAATGCCTGCTTAACTTTATTAACAATATAAAAATCAACAGAATTGAGATACAAAAATATCAGCAAACTGTGTACATTGATTGTTCTAATAGAAAGTAGTTTAATATTTTCAAATTATTATCAAACCATTACACCCTACTTTTTTTAGGTTATAAATAACAAACCACTTTGAAAGGATACAGCTGTAATCCAGAAGTTTGGGATGTTACTAATTAAATTGTTTCTTTTTTCGAAGAAGGGTTTTCGTAACCGGTTGTATTTTTGTTCAATTTTCAATATTTCTTCACTTGCTTTTTCATTTATACTATCAATTTCATTTTGACAAATATCAATTTCTTCCAGTGATTTTTGGGTCGCTGCGTCAAATTCAGAATTTCGATCAGATTCTGAAGATCTTTTCACCTTCCGTGACGGCATATCTGACATTTTTTTATGAATTGTTGAAAATAAAAATACAACAAAAAAGTTCAAATACAAAAACTAAATTATGATAACACTTGAGAATTGTGATGCCATGCGCAATTTATGTTTTCGTTTTCAAATGTTCCCACTGCTACTTGTCAGAAGCTTCAAATATTTGATCATAGAGGGCTATTACAGCTAGGCGTTTTTTAAAGACTAAATTACTTCAATCAAAAATTAACCACACGAACTTTCTCGATTTATAACTGTAAATGGTGTCCTTTTTTCTCAAGTTTTGAAAACTATACTATTTATTTGTTCGGTAGGTGAGTATTAAATAAATTATGGCTTGGAATGTATGCGTTGGGTGAAATTGCGCATTACTGTATGTTTGGTTGCCTATACCAAAGGGGTTGTCTCTGCTATTAATAGATTAATTGTGGAACAATCTAAATTCTGGATAACTCTTTCTTATCCGAGCATAATAAATCTGAATAACTTCGTCCTTAAATACAGTATGCTATTATCCATTAATATAAGCACCTACTTTTTTAACAGCAATCGATAAAATCCAACTAAATAAAACCTAGATTAATGATCAAAATTTGAAAATAATTCTTCAAAGCCTTCAGAACCAAACCAAAATGTATAAGGTGTACCTACGTACGATAACCTACCTGTAGTGCACAATTCCTTTGGTGTTAGATTTTCTTATATAGCAGCATAGTGTAGCAGTTAATCTTCTGTCTCCATTAAGGTCAATGACCGGTGTAATATTTATCTTAGAAACCGGTCAAACAATCTTATAAAATTTTTTTGTACACATATAGGTTCTTTATGTCCTTGATGTATTTATATTATATTACAAATGTAACGTGTACGGGAAACAAATTAAAAACAGTAGTTTATAAATGATAGTTTGTAAAATCATTCAATAAAATTATTCATATTATCTTTATGAAAACGTGCATCTACTCTGCTCACCAAAATAATCGTGAATTACTTTCAAATTATACATAAACAATAGCAGACCCAGAATTAATTATTATTTTATTGAAATATTTCAGCCCACTATGGTCGGTGTTTGTCCATAGTTCATAAATTATTATATTAATAATGCAATCCAAAATGCGGGACTTTTTGGAAACTCGCTTCAGTAAAATACAGTAAAAAATATGGCACAGGGCGTTGTTTTGAATTTAATTCTGATATTCCTAATTTTAATTTAAATGAAACGAAATTTGTCTCGACAATCGAAAGGAAGAAGCGACATACAATGACTTAACCATGGGTCATCTCAAAACAGCGAGCTGCCGCCATATCTTCTACTGTAAATTGCTGGGAGATTCGGAAAAGGTCCTTCCTTCAATCTATATTCTGGATGATCAGTGCTGATGACAAAAGAAGAAACGAAACTCCAGAATGATTTGGAGCTGTCCTATGTTTATAAAGACCAATAAAATGTTTTTATTCAATTTGTGAAAGGTCCACACAAATTCTTTGTTATTTCGGATGTAAATTTCTTCCTTTGGCAAGTTAGATAAAAGCTTTTCGAGAATATAAAAAAACTCACAGCACTGTATTCAAACCGCAGGCCAAACACGCGCGCTTTTTTGAATGGATCTTATTTGAAAAGGACCCAATGGGTTGGATGTAAGTTTAGCGAGATCATTTTCTTTTGAGTACTATCCGCCACTGACACATATTGTTGGGAGAATACATCAAACAAGATACAAACCAACTTTAGAAACAAAAACTTAGGAATTCTGAAATATATGGCATAAATATTTTTTTATTACAGGTTGCAAAACAATTTTCGTCGTTGTGAGATTAAAAAGGTTTTTATTTGGCTATACTTAATGTAAACCATAATTTTTTATCCAATTAGAATCGTCAATCTGCCTAATCAGAATTTTGTTCATCAATTGGCATAAACTTCAATCAATATCGCATATAATCATTTGACGGGAGCAATTAATAATTGTTCTCTCCCAATATAGTTCATAATAAGTTTTTGTTCCTAATACATTTTAAATATCGTTTCTTTAGTAGGTACATGCATTAAGTACCTTGAAATACATTTTATCAATAACACAATAAATACTTTTTTATTTATCAGAAAAATTAACTTAGTACTTTATTCGATGTAATATTTGACTCTTAATACATTTCCATTTCTTTATATGGAAAAAATATAGTGTGCAACTCTCACATAATGTCCATTAGAAAACTAGCAATCAAAAGACACTCGTCAAGACTTATGTTTTCAATAACTATCCTTACATGATCTTTACATACAGATTTCGTAAACGGTCATGTCGACTGGTACAGTTACGCAGAATCAAGTATCGTTATTTTATAATAGACCAGTGCCGAAGCCTTCAAAAATAGTAAAAAGTGAGAAAAAAAGAATAGTAGGATAAAACCCATTAGAAAAGGAGGGGAATATTATATAATTGGAGAAAATGAATAAATAACGGGCGATCCGAGTTCGGGAAGTGGGAGGGGGTGAGTTTATAAGGGTAAAAAATGGTTTATCTCGATTTCAGGCAAAACTACAAGTCCTACGGAAAAAAGTTAAATGGCAAAGTTGTGAGTAATAAAAAGCTCTACAACTTTGGTATTCACAATTTTTACACATAACCTCAAAATTCATGTGAAAAATTCAAATAAGCAAGTTTTTGGTTTTTTATTTTTATCTTTTTCACGAAATTTCGTGAAAACTTACCTTATTATATCCCAAATACACTGTAATTTATTTTTTTTTCACCCTATTTTGACTTAATATCAAAAATGCACCCTAATTTTCAATCGAAAATTCTCGCGACAAAATATCAGCTTTTTCCAAAAAGTCGGCGGGCTTTTTGTTCGTTGAAATCTCTACTTCCTGATATTCAGAAAAAAAAAATACATCTCTATGGTAAATGTTCTCAGAAAATGCAAAGAATAAAAAAAACTCAAATTCGAAGATTTTTTTAATCACTATGTACAATTTCATCGCAAGAAAATTTTTTATCTAACGAGAAAAACAAGGACAAAATGATAAAAACTTTAATGAAAAGATTACAGTCACAAGGATTTTCCTGTAAACATGTGGAAGAAGATGCTGATGAAGCTGACATAATAAAACTGCCACTGTTGTGGGTCAAGATATTGATCTTTTGGTCCTCTTGAATCAATGAAATTCGAATAATCACGACATTTATTTTCTCAAAACAGGCTCTGGAAATGTGAAGGATCTATTTTTCACGTCCAACAGTTTCAAACATGAATCCTTCAAAAATATTGTTGCATTTGTGCATTGCTTCTCTGATTGCGATACAACATCTGGATTTTCCGGAAAAGGAAAGAAAAGTGTCATAAATTTATTATTAGACGCCAAGAATTTGTCAAATTTGGCCAATGTTTTTTTTAAGATGCAAGTGAAGAAAATATGAAAAAAATGGATTACAATTAATCAAATCTATTTATATATGTAAAAATGGAAAAATAACACTGAATCAATTAAGGTTTCAAAAATATCAATTGGCAAAAATTAAATCATCCTTCATTTTGGCAAACCTCCCACCCACAGAAGGAGCAGCAGAACAACATTGTTACAGGGCATATTATCAGCTTCAAACTTGGTTGGGTAACGAATTGACAGCAACAGATTGGGGCTGGAAGCAACATCAATGTGGCATTATGCCCAAATTTACAGAAAATGATTTAATTGCGGAAATATTGCTCAAAACTATTTGCTACAGCTGTGAAACTGGATGTAACAATTTAAAATGTGGGTGCTGAAAACATGGTATGAAATGCACAAATTGTCATGGTTCTGGAAATTGCTTCAATATGGAAGAAAAAACCTACGAAGATGTAAATGATTCAGATGAAATTGTGGATGAAGAATCAATAGAGACTGGAAATAACATTGGAGACGAAGAAAGCTTGAAGATTTCGAAGATCAACTAGATTTGGAAAGGTTTGTCGAGTCTAACGATAAAGAAATGCCATCAAAATAACAAAAGTTAACGGATAGATGATTAGAATTCAAGATAATGTATTTATAAATATCAAGATTAACGTTTTTAAAATTATTATAATGTAATCAAAATGAACTATCTAAATTCAATAGTACGATTTACATGAGTATATTCACATTTTATGAGATTTTCTATGATTTGAATGTAATTCGAATTTAATGAATAGACTTTTTAACTCGAAAAAAATTGCAGCAATCACATTTTTTCGATGAAATTGTACATAGTGATTGAAAAAAAACTTCGAATTTGAGTTTTTTTCCTTTTTTTGCATTTTCTGAGAACCTTTACCATGGAGATGTATATTTTTTTCAGACTATCAGAAAGTAGAGATTTCAACGAATAAAGAGCCCACCGACTTTTTGGAAAAAGCTGATATTTTGACGAGAGAATTTTCGATTGAAAATTAGGGTGCTTTTTTGATACCAAGTTAAAATAGGGTGAAAAAAAGTATTTCGAATCAAATAAATTACAGTGTATTTGGGACATAATAAGGTAAGTTTTCACGAAATTTCGTGAAAAAAATACTTTTTTCGAAAAAGAAAAATAAACAACCAAAAACTTGGTTATTTGAATTTTTCACATAAATTTTGAGGTTATGTGTGAAAATTGGGAATACCAAAGTTGTAGAACTTTTTATTACTCACAACTTTGCCATTCAACTTTTTTTTCTGTAGGACTTGTAGTTTTGCCGGAAATCGAGATAAGCCATTTTTTACCATTAAAAACTCACCCTCTCCCACTTCCCGAACTCGGATCGCCCGTAATTTATTTGTTTCTTCAGTAATATCATATTCCCCTCCTCTCCTACTATTATTTTTTTTGTTTCTAAAATTATCGACCCTGGTCTATAAGGCAAGTCAAGTAGTTCTGCACGGTGGACAAGTAGCTTGATTTAAATAGAGTCTCACCACCACTTTTATTACTTGACGATCCTTCAATTTCTCTTTGATTTCAACACTCCCACTCTTCTCAGGATTTGGTGCAAATGTTTGATTAAATCTGTTGATTCGTTTGGGGTATTTTGATGCAACTTGATAAGTAATCTAATATTTTTACCAATGAAAAAGAAGCTTACAATAAATTATATGGTTCATATATACATATATGTACAATTTAAAAGTTATTATTGAAGAAACAATAATAAGAGAACATAATATATAATATAGAATTTTATTGTTATCATTTCAATTGATTACTCATAAAATGTACAATAAACGAATAACAGGATAGAAACAAATTAATGAGCAATAGTGAAACTTCCGTCTTTAAAAGGACTAAGCAAGTCCAACACTTAATATTATTACTAAGTCTTTCTAGTTGATTTATGGCAAATATACAAATCCAGAATAGCATTAAGTATTTAGGCGAACTGAGCCTTCAGGCAGGCAATTTTTACATGACCTTTAACTGCACTTGAATTCGATGCGTAACACTTAATATACAACTCAATCTCACATTTTATTATTGCCGGATTACTCATTAGTAATATCAAAAATAAAACAAAATACTCTGATTCAAACCCATATTTGCTATTTGGGATTGTAGTATGGAGGCTGCTGCATATGTGGTGGCCCGGGCCCGGGACCCATTGTCTGTCCACCCATTTGACTGCGAGTGCCAGTAGCATATAACTGTTGCTGGAAGTTGTGGAACTGTTGTGCATAGTTGGGATCAGCTGTTGTAGGACACACGAACGGTGAACTTTTAAAGCTATTGTTTTGTCCCATTGAAGGAGGAAGAGGTTGACTGGCATCTGGAGCACCCATACCCATTGGGCTGCCTTTAGGTCCACTAACAAACATTTGTGCTGATGGGTTACCCATATTAGGACCTGGATTGAACATTTGGTCTGGACCTCCTGGTGGTCCATTAAAAACCATTTGTGGCATCCTCATACCCATCGGGGGTCTCATAGGACCTCTCATCATGGGAATCATTCCAGCCGGCATACCCATATTTCCACCCATTGGACCCCCAATAGGTCCTGGTCCATTTCCCATGTGGCCACTCATACTCATCGGCCCCATTCCTCCGTCTTGAGGCATAGGTCCGTCCATGTGCCCCATATGTGGAGGCATAGGACCGCCTTGCATAGGCCCGTTATTAGGACCACAAGAAGAAAAATATTGCATATTTTGTGATTGCATTTTAGATTCCATCATATTCATAGGAGTTGCAAGACGTGCCAAAAAATCTACGATAGGTGGTCCTCTCGGTGCAGGAGCTTGTCCTACTTGAGATTTTGCGGGTAAATACTGTATTGTATTTGGTGCGTTAGGCTTGACTTGAACATTCGCTCCATTGTATGGATTTGGCCCTGGAGGACGTCCCATCATCCTGGGCATAGGCATATGATTTGGAAAGGCACCTGACAGTTTAGGCGAGAGAGAGCGTATGGGACCCATCGGCGAATTCGGATGAAATCCATGAGGAGGCCCTTGCATTGGCATACCCATCATGCCTCCTCCACCCTGATCCATATCGTTCATTCCATGGCATCCACCCATGTCCATCATATGCATTGAAGGTGAACCAAAGCTCATCATTGGAGGTCCTTGATTACCCTGGCCATTCAAAGAACTTGCTACACTGTTGGTTAACTGTTGACTCATTTGGGCTAACGAAGAGATAGGATCAAAATGCGACACTTTAGGATTACCCGACATCGTACTTGTGCAATTTGGATTTAAAGGAACATTGTCTCCTCTAACACATCCGTAATTAGGCATATCTAACGGTTTAGCTTGAGGTGATAGATTGACGAAACCTCCTCCCATTTTAGCACCTGGAGAAGCATTTGGTCCTGGAAACCTCGGTACATCCATCATGTGTGGGCTCGGGGTTGGAAATAGATCAGTTTTTAAGGGATCCGAATTTGGACCAGGAACTGTTTGTGGACTCAAACCTGGAGGTCCAGAGAGTCTTTGAGGTGGTTTGTCACCTATAAAAATACGAATTACATTAGAAATTTTCAATATTATCTATATTCATTTTATTTTCTTTGAAATGAAATAGTATTATCATTTTCTTTGCAATAAAACTTGTAATTTCTGGTTTCTACACAAAATGTTATTAAATGAAAATGGATCTCTCACGGTTTTTTTTATTCTTATTTTTTTCCATCATTTTTTTGACTATTTTTTGTAGTTTGTCTTTATTTTTGAATTGTATTCATAGTTATAGTGTATAGGTATAAAAGTATTTAACTGGTTGAGTGGAAGAGCAAATTCTTGATTTATTCAAGAAATTTGAACCCTGCCATTTGGCAAACTGCTGTGTAACATAATGAACCTTTTTATGTATATCTATACTTGTATGCACTGTATGTTTGGACAATAAAAGCATTTATTATAATTATTATTATTAGGTTCATTAAGGAATTAGGAAAAGATTCATCTAAACAGGTTTATAGTTGCATGAAGAACAAGAAAAAAATGAAAAGGTACTATTGTAATATCGGACATGGTTAATGATATTTTATCATTGACAGATATATTTTAAATGATCGCATTAAAGAAGGTTTTAAGAGAGTGAAACGTATCAGAATAATATGTTGGTGGTAGATTGCAAATACTGTTTATATTTTTTGTGTCCTGATTGGTCCAAACAGGACGGGATCCAGACGCCCAATTCAGCAGTAACTAGAATACATTATTTTGCACAACATTCCAATTGCATTTAAAAAATGACTTCAGAATTATCGACAAATAAACGTCACTTCGCCTTCCAATAACTTGCATGTTTAAATGATAAGAATAGATTTAAACATAGTAACGAAATTATGAGATACCAAAACTAATTTTGGTTATCGATAAAACCCGATAAAACTGAATGTCACTATATATTTTTATATCTCAAGATAAAAATATAAAGTAGTAGCTGTAGCCTATGAAAATAAGTTATTTTTTTGGATATAAAAATCGCCTTCATCTTTAATTTAAATAAAAATGTTTAAGCCGTTAATTTCCGTTATATTAACTGTTTTTTTCGTTTTTAAAATAGTTTAATGAGTATAGAGAAAAATCAGGCTAATAAGAGGTTTAAAACAACATCAAAATTGATTATAAAGTTCTTCAAAAATCCATTCAAAATGCAGTTTATGCAGCGTATAAAACTGAATGTCACTATATATTTTTATATCTCAAGATAAAAATATAAAGTAGTAGCTATAGCCTGTGAAAATTAGTAATTTTTTTGGATATAAAAGTCGCCTTCATCTTTTTTTTTTTAATAAAAATGTTTAAGCCGTTAATTTCCGTTATATTATCTGTTTTTTT
>CAJUYG010000004.1:1018078-1040809 GCA_910591675.1 Galerucella calmariensis | reverse complement strand
AGTTGTTCAAAAATCCATTCAAAATGCAGTTTATGCAGTGTATAAATTCAATAATATTTTTTATGTTAACTAACCTGCTGTTACGGCAGTGGGAGTATGCGGACTGGGTATCTGGAAGCGACAACCCTCTGAAGGGGTGGGAGGAAATCGTGGACCTACATCAATGGAGGTAGGAGTATTTGGACCTGAAACCCTTGAATGTGGAAGATCTGGCGTTGTAACTGGAAAACCACTTTCCATTGTTGTAGGTATAACTCTGAAAAAAATATTACAGATAATATTAGAAATGTGGTAATAGTAATAAGTGGATTTATAATATACAAGGTGATTGATTAGTGTAGTAGTGCTTGTATAATGAAAGATACCAAAAAAAGGTAATTATAAAAATTGAAGGCAGCTTTAAGTTTTATATTTCAAAACTAGTTACAAAATACTACTATGGAATAGTAGAAAACTTGACCACACATCAACAATTTTTTTAAATAAGGTTTATTTTTAATGAAATCAATAGGTTCGTTCCGATATGATTCCAGAACGGTCCCGAATTCCAGTTGGAACAAATCTTATATCAATAAAATATGAAACACAACATGAGGAATTATTCCAGAAATATAAAATTGTAACTTGCTCCTTTATTTTTAACCTATTGTATCACTTCCCAAGTATTTAGTACGATTCCCTGGGACGTCCTGTATAAAATAAATTTAAAAACAAACCTGCATGTTGAATACTTTTTATGTTCTCAGGATGGATTTCTATTTTAATTTTATTTCACATTATTAATGGATAAAATAATTGTTGGGACAATCTGTAAATTAGGAACTTATTTTCATTTTTACAATATAGGTTATCTATTGGGGAATCCTAAGTAAGATCGGAGACGTATTGAAATAGATCTATTTTAGTGAACATGTTTAGACTTAAACATATAAATAGAACAAATTGAATTTTATGAATTAAACACATGCCAGTTTTTTAAGCAGATTATTTTATAAATTTAACTAATGAGATAAAAGAAAAATTAATATCTTAATTTTAACTTTACTGAGCTTGGTGATTTCTTTACCAAAAAAATACAGGTAAAGTGTAAAATATATGAGGGTTATATACAGAGCAGTGGATGTGAATAAGATGGGGCACAAAAATACACATATTATAAATCCTGCAAGAAAAAACACCTAATTTCTTTCAGCTTCAAGCTGAATAAGAAAATTTTTTAATAACAAATTATCCTGTCTCCACCAAAGACCATCGCAAATCCAAATTTGTAGAATATTTTTGCAAAAATTTCACATCTTTTGAGCATTTGTGTCTAAGCTAAATCACGCATTGTAAGAGTTTATTTATGCAGTTAATCAAGATTACTATTTTATCATCTTGGAAAAAAGTACGATGTTTCTGAAAACAACCACATCAGAAGTCAGCCCTCTGTAGGATGATGTTACATATTATTACCTTTAAAACTATATTTTACTGAATGGTTATACATATAATATAATGAATAGCAATACAATTCAAAAACTTTATAAAACTGTAAAAAATTAATGGAAACTTTTTTTAACTGTGCATGTAATTTTAAGAAAATTATAATTAAAAATAAAACTAAACAAAAATGGTGAATTGTCTTTTGTGAAGTTTGAATTGAATTGAAAGTTATTGTTTACTTGAAAACTTACGGAGGTGATATGATGTTTCCTTCTTTTAAACTGGTATTTGGCTGCTTCTGGATGATCAGTTCTTGCCCTTCAAAAGTGTTGAGATACTGTATTTGTTGTGGGGAAGGAACAGGCATGAGGTTTGGTTCTTTGCCAACACCTGACGTAGGAGTTGTTGCACAGGAAGTGGTTGAAGTGCTAATTTGTTGTTTTTGTTGTGCCATGGATTGCAAAGTTCTACCAAACATGCCATCTACTGGAATCAAAATTAACAAATTTCAATTATTATTATTAGTTCAACACAAATAGATCCCTAATATTATCTATCTAAAGCTGTAGCCCAACTTATAGCACAAATGCTATTTTCCAGTAAAACTTACTAAACATTAAGTATAGATATAAATTAATAGTAGTACAAATATTAACTAGATATAAAAACATCCATTAACCAGGTAAAGTTTGTCCAAAATCAATTGCAGAATTGGTACCCAAGCTATCACAAGTATTGTTTAAATTTGACATTAACTTTGTTATATCAAACAAAACTGTTTTATGTGCAATGGAGCCCTCTTGCCTAGATAAGGGTTAAAATAGTACTTTCTACCAGTGGATATTGTCAATTCAGTTACAGCCTATATTCTTCAACATTACAGGACCTAGGTACAAGTTGTAATTGTGATAGCTCTACACAACTGTTCAAAGCTTTTTAAAAATGTACACTCAGATAAGATTTCAAAAAATGTAATATTTCTATACTGGTATTTTTTATTTGTTTACCTTTTGAATTTTTTTCTTCTATTAGTGATAAAAGCAATAGAAAAACAGAAAATAGTTAAGTAGTGGTAAAGGCCAAGGCTTAAGAAATTTTTAGAAGCAAAGTACACAACAAAACTTAACCTTAGTAACATTCAAAAGGGTAAAAAATAGCTAACGAGATTAGATAAGTTTTCTATAAGAAAATACATATCAAAATGTCAAATTTAGGCTTGAATGTTATTTAAAATGTAATTTAATTATTAATAATTACATGTAATCAAGTACCAATTGATTTTTTATCACAGTTAATACTTTCAATCTAATTATTTCCAAAAATACAGCATTAAACATTAAACTAATACAATAGTCACATCAGTATTTTACAATCAGGAAAAGACAACAAAATAATGATGTTTATGTGTTGATTAGTATTCGTCTCTTTGTTTTAATTAGTATTTAAGTTCTTTAAGAATAGTAAACAAACAATTTAAAATACAATTCTATTAATAAACTGTGTGGAATATTATACATGCAGATTGAAATTAACCATTAGCTCATTTATTTCAACATAAAATATTTATCTAATTTATTTAAACTCACCTGTAGACTGATGGGTAGAAATTGGTTCAGTACTACTGCTAGTTACACTGGGAGAAAGATGATGTGATGATAAAGGTGTACTAGGATTACTATGATTAAGTCTTGGTGCAGAGGGAGAGTCTTGTGAGGTAGGGCTTTGTCCAGTACTCATGTGCCTACTTAATCCAAAAGGCCTATTTGGATCTGCAGGTGAATTTAGAGCTGATGAAGCTCTTGGAGATGGTAAAGATAAATTAGAAGTTGGATTATTAGGAGATGTAGGATTAGGACTTTGTAAAGCTATGGGAACACTGGCTGAGCGAGGTGTTTGGTGATATGGAGGAGGAGGTCCTTGTAATCTTGGTCCTGGCCCAGGAACACCTCGAGGCATTACTGTTGGTCCTCCACTTCCCACTGGCATATTTGGACCAGTACTACCACCACTTACTGGACCCACTGGAACTACAGGACCAGGACCTTGTTTTCTTTTTGGGTCATCATAAAATTGATGTAACTTTTGCCACTCCAATTGTCCACCACCAGGAGGTGCTGCTGTACCTGATGTAATATTTGGATCAGGAGGTCCATTATTTCCTGCTCCAGGACCATTTCCACCAGCACTCCCTCCACTAGGCACTCCATCTATACTTTGGCTTTCAGGAAATAATATTAGTTGCATTTTTCTTATTGTAGCCAATTGTACTTCTCGGTGTTGCCGCTGTTGGGGGGTGAGATTCTCGTCAGGCACTTTGACACCCTGCAATGAGGGTTGAACATTTGCTAAGGAAGGACTGCAAGCATCCATATCAGGCACCACATCAGGTAATCCATTAGAAACAGCAGCATCTAAACCTTCTAAATGATTATTTTTTGTATCCCATGGTATATTTGCTTCATCCAAGCCTACCATATCATCTAATGGATCAGGTCCCAAAAAATTATCTACTAAAGTAGTGGGAGGTTTTGGCCCAAGTCCTGGACTCCTTGTACAACTCTTATTTTTCATCATTGCAATGTTTGAAAGCCACTGCGCTGGATTTTGTCTATTAAACTGGGTTACCTTAAGTGGGTTCTTTTCTAAGTACTTCTTAGTACCAGGTTGGGCACAATGATAGGCAATTATTGATGGATATCTACCTTGCAGCACTTCATCTGCACCTGAATTGGCCAACATAGTTGAAAATACAAAGATCTGACTTTGTTGTTGCATATAATTTACTTCCATAGAATTAGGTTGCTTACTTATAACATTACTAACTAGGGGTTGCACTCCTTCTGGAGGTTGTGGATGTGAACTACCTCCAGTAGTAGGCAACCCCAGTCCAAATGCATCTCCTCCTAGCTCTCCATCTATACAATCTTCTTGTTTAAGGGGCAGTGAACTATTGTCAGTACTTGGAACACTTAATGAGTCCTCTGAATGAACCTCAGGTTTTCGATCCAGAGTTGTTTGTAAGGAACCTGTATTCGTTGAACCAACAATTCCTCCATTTTTAGTAATAGGGCCCGCACAGGGTTCTTTTTTAACTGTAGTCTCATCCTCTTTTTTAACCCGTACTTCAGTGCTAGCAGTTTCCTTATCTGAACTGCCAGCTTCATCTTTTGTTGTATCCGAACTTTTTTCGGGTTTTTCCTTGATCATTTCGCACTTTTATCACATACCCCTTCCTTTCATGCTGCACTATCACTACTACCATTCACTTATCAAGTCTTTTTCCAGTATTATAATCTAAGCCCCTATTGAGATCAACACTATTTATTTATAGTCATTCCTTTTATTTTAATACCACTAAATTATGTTTCACATCACATATGTTCTAATGTTTTTATTTGCATTCCATCATTTTTTATTTTCATCTCTTAACCAAATTTGAAGAGACGCATACAGGCTATTCTGGGTCCCCATGGCATTGCATAGTAATCTGTTTCTCTGTATTTCGATTTATTATTATAAAAGCTTCTAAATGACATCAATTGCTTTTAAGGATTTGTGTATTATTCCATTAAAAAAACTTTCAACAAAAATCCTCACATCACAAAATGCCAAACTGTCCATACACGCTGCTACCAACTGATAAATCGTACGAATTGGTACCAACTGTAAGATACAAAAGTCACTGCTGAATGATGAAAATAAATTAATTGATAATTATTGCTATCATATATACTAATAAAAGTAGTATTTCTGTTATAAAAATAAAAAAATTGTACTTTCATTTAGTGCACATCTCAGCTTATATTTTACTAAACACCATCAACAATAAGGGTAATGATACTTTAACATTTCAAATTTAATTTTTAAACTGAAATATTAAAGCAAATTGTTAATTAATCGTTTGGTTAATAAATATTAATTGATTTACACTATCATTGATTGTATCATATCGCCCTCTAGTGATACATTAAAAATGTGTTTGATTCAATTATAGCAATCTGTACTTCTGTATGTAAGCTTGCTCTGCATAGACAATATAAACGTGATTATTTAAATAATGAATTATTTTCTTAATATTAGTCTAGTTTCTTAACTATTAGAAAGAAACGAATGTTAAATTCTGATATCAATAGATTTGTAATGTGCTTTATTCGATCATTCGGCAACATTGTACATTTGTTAATTATTCATATTCTATTCAACTTACAATTGTTTACTAAACGGCATGTTAATTTTGACCCCGTTTTAAAATATTTTCAATTTTTTTTTAATGCCAAGACAAAAAAATCCACTTCATGGTCAATGAAAGACCGGTTATTTAAAATGTTTCAACAGGAAGTGGGGATTTGGGAGAGGTGACGTTTGCGCATCCATTTTGTTTTGACCTCGTGCTGTAAGCATTATATATCGAGAGGATTATGATTCATTTAAAATTATTTTTGGACGATTATTATTCTTTTTATACCTACGAAAAAATGTATTGATTAATAGAAAAAGTTTATTGTAGGTATTAGTACAGATTTCATAATACGTAATGTCTTTGAAAATTTTAATAATATAGGCTAAATTCCAAATAGAAAGGTAGATGACCTTTATACAGTAATGTCTATTGGGTTAGGACCATCAACATAAACATTATTTCAATACGGTACCAGAGACAACCAATTGCTTGTCTTTGACGGTACCCAGTAAAATAAGTTTAACAACTGCTAGAACTGTTAAAAGACAACGATGTTTATATAAATTTATTGAAAAACTGTCTACAGGTGAAGTTATTTCCTTAAATCCTTAAGACACTGGATCTGAAAACATTTGTAGTATTTTCCTTTAGTCCTATTTCCTGGCAACATTTTAGGATATCCACAGACTTCAGTTTATGTATCTTCTATCCAGCATTTCCCCAGGTGTGGCCTGGGATTCTATAGTGCATTTCGTGAATGGAGGATTCTTCTTCCATTCCATTCTACGAAATCTACATTCTTCTTCAATCAGTTTGAGCTTCTTGAGGTGCTCATTCAAGTGTCCTATCCTATTAGAACACCTGTCAAAACTGTTATTCGAGTCTTACTCTGGTTTAGGACCTTTATTGCCAATCATAGGGAAACCTCCTCTACATTTTCGTGATGAATACACACGTTGGACCAAAGTGTGTTTGCTACACATGGAATTCCTGTGAACTCTACAGACATCGGCAAAGCAAAGCGTTCTCAGCTACATTTGGACTTCCTTTCCTTCATTGTAACGATTTTTAATAGTTTACCTGTTTTGTCTAAGTATTGTTCATTTTCGATAAGTTTGCAACACAGAGAGATGGTGTACTCTATGGTTTGCAATAACAAAACATGACAGATGTTTTACATCGTTGCCACGTTGTAGTTTTTTTTTTCCAGAAGTTGGCATAAAATTATTTTGATAACTTGTTTATTGCATAAGATTAAATTCAACTTAAAAATATGAGCAGAAATTATAAAAAATTTATAATTAAATACATAAATTTCAAGATGTCCAGTATATAACAAACTATAAAATGCGAATGAAATGAAAACGACAAACCAACACAAGAAATTCTGATAAAATTGTCTGGCAGCCCCGGACACGGCAGCCAACTTTTGGACAGTAACTTCCCCCGATATATGATTAATTATTCCATTTACACTTTGGATATTAAGATTTTGTTTAGTGGCTGCAATTGTTACTACAAATGTCAAAATTGCAAACTTATCAAAAATGATCCATTGTTATTCTATAAATTATTTTCTTTTAGGTTTAGAATAAAACATCAATCGCGAAATAAAACGATTTATTTGATAGAATGAATGTATATAATAATATCATTATTAAGAACGGTGTCGCCTCTACACAGTGATTTCAGAATGTAAAATAAAAATTATTAGGTATTTAACTTTGATCCATTAAAAGACAGTCGTTATGAGAACTAGATGAATCCTTTTGCACAGATTCAAAAATCGGTGCTAAATCTTGAGAAATCTTGATTTGGCTAACGAACTCATTAAGATGTGGATTTTTATCTGAAAAATAAAAAATTAGGATTCGTATTTGCAAAAATATTATTTACAATATCGAGAATTTTCACCTCTAAAAAATTGGAAGCCAACTTAAATATGAGTGAAAAGACTGGAGCTTGAACAACAAAAAGTACAATTCAAGATTTAGAAATAAACTATGTTTATATACAGTGTATAAACCACTTATGGAATAAAATTCTTTATGTCATTATTTTAGAAAATTATAAAAAATGCCGAGACACGTCAACTTTTGAATTTAGTTGTGCGTTATGTAAACATAAATTTAAATGTACGGGGTGATTCACGTAAGTATGCCATAGTCGGTGTTGTTTTTTCTTAATGAGACACCCTGTATATTTGCATATTTTTGAAATCCTCTTAATGAACCGATTCCAACAAACTAAATAATGTATGGTCAATTATGAATTATACAGGGTGAAATTTTTATTTTTACAGTTATTAAGCACATACATAAAATACCTGATGTATTTGATTTTAATACATTGAAATAAATGCTCAAAATGTTCTCCACCTAGTTGTTGGCAATAGCACAGTCTCCTATAGAACTCCTCCTTAACTTTGTTCAAAGTTTGAGGTGAAATATTCCGTATTTCTGTAGTTATCCTGTCCCTGAGGTCTACAATGCTAGTTGGTTGTGTTGCATATACTTTGTTCTTGAGATAACCCCACAGAAAAAAATCTAACGGCGTAAGGTCTGGCCACTCAATAGTACCTCTTCGTCCAATCCATTTATTGGGGAAGATTTCATCTAAATAAGTTCTTACCATTAAAGCATAATGGAGTGTTGCCCCGTCTTGCTGGAACCAAACATTTTCATTCGGTAAGCTAGGATCTATTGCGTTGGGATATAAGTTTGCCAACGCAGGAATAACTTCATTTTTAAGCATATTTAAATATTTTTCAGCTGTCAAATTTCCATCTATAAATATGGGACCAATAATATGGTCGCCTATGAAACCGGCCCAAACGTTCACCTTTTGAGGGTACTGAGTATGTGTCTCACGCATCCAATTAGGATTCTCTGCTGACCAATATCTACAGTTATGTCGGTTTACCTCTCCATTCAATGTGAATGTTGATTCGTCAGAAAAATTAATGGTACCAATACTCATTTCAGTTCAGCTTATTCATCAATCTTTCGCAGAAATCCATTCTACGATCTGGATCGTCTTCTGTTAACTCCTGCACAAAAGTTAATTTGTAGGGATGAAGTTTTTCTTTATGAAGACATCTTGGAACAGTTGTATGACTAACATTATTTTCACGGGCAATTTGACGTGTACTTGAAGTTGGATTCTCTTCGACACTTAACAAAATATCCACTTTCACATCATCTTCAACGAAGTGTGGTTTTCTTTTCAATGGTTTGACATGTCCAAAGTTATCTGAATTGTGCATGAATTTTAGACACAGTACTTTGTGAAATATTGGGCCATTCGGGATACCTGTGATTAAATAAGTTTGCCACTTCAACTTGACTTCTGCAGTTATCCCCGTACCCGATCATCATTAAAATCTCAATTCGGTGAGTCTCAGTTAAATATTTCATTGTTATGTCGACAAGGAAAAAGTGTTTGACAAAGATTTTACTTTTTCAGTATAAACTGTCAACACATCAACAACTGACAGAATAGAAAACAATCCACATTATTTACCGATTTTGTCTAATTATTGGCGTTTTTAGCAGGTTTTGTTTAATATACAAATACGTCTAATAATTAGTTAGCTTAGATTTTTGATAAATCCATATTTAGCTAATTTAAAAAAGTACCAATATTTCAAGTGTAATAAATTATTAATTTCAACATTTCAAAAAATATGTAAATATACAGGGTGTCTCATTAAAAAAAAACACCGACTATGGCATACTCACGTGAATCACCCTGAACATTTAAATTTATGTTTACATAACGCACAACTCAATTCAAAAGTTGACGTGCCTCGGCAATTTTTATAATTTTCCAAAATAATGACAAAGAATTTTTTTTCCTCAAGTGGTTTCCCCACTGTATAATATTATTATACATTCGCTTGAGTAGCAAATAGTTTTGAAAATCGTACGAACAAATCTATTATTTACCTGCGTCTGGTATATTTAATAGAGCAGCTACGGCACGCATTGCCGATTTTTTCAGTTCATCTTGCTTCTCGTATTCTTGTTTAACCGAATTTGCTTTGACTTTCATTGTTAACGTAGCCCTCAACGGTTCAACTAGCTTATCCAACACTAAAATAAAAAGAAAACATAATATAAACAGATTATTCCAATATTTTGGTTACATTCTTACTTTGGAAGACTGCTCCGGGACATATTTGAGAAAGTCTAGCAACCATAAGATAGGTCAACATTTTTATATCATAGTGATCTTTCAAGCCAGTTTCTACGTGATTAATAAACTCAAATATATCAACTTTATCGAGACAAGAATCCAATAACGTATACATGCATTCGTAAGCTGCTTTTCGTATATCCAATCCATCATCTACGGTATGTTTGAATGGACCCATTTCTACTTCTCGGATTAAATCCCGCTGAAAGAAAAATGATAATGCAATTCTACTTTATTTGGGAGAAAATCTACATTATCTTACCTTAATTATTGTTTCCCCATATAGTTGAGGTAAAGTAGTATCTAGTAAGTCTCTAATAAGAGATGGTTTATTATGGGCTGCTGTATTAAACGCTACCAATGCAACTCTTCTAACATTTAAATCGGGATCTTGTAAAGTATTCAAGAATTCTCCAATACACTGTCTTAATAATGGATCAATTGAAGCTGGCTAAAATTGCAAATCAATTATTTTAGATTACACAGAACTAAAGCTTGTCAACCAAGAGACGCGAATTTTTAAATATCGCAACGCCCTCCTGGCGGACAATGGACAGAGCTAGAGTTCAGGGTATGGACACCCAGAGCTGCCACCTCGAGAGTCCCGTGACTTCTGAAATTACTGATTTAATGAGAGCTGTACGCCGTTAGTAGTAATTGCAGAAACTATCACATATTTCACCACTGATAACCTTACCTAAAGACTGCACCAGTTTTAGTCTAGGAGGAATCGGCGCATGAGTACCGAAATCTATTCCACCTCAATTTTTTCATGCGATTCTCTTAAAATTGCCCTACTGATGATATAAATGCATGTTGCCATGGGGCAGTAAGGTGCTTTATTGTTTAAACTGAAATTGTTTAAACAATTGCAAGGAATTGTTATTATTCAACCGGACAAATCTTTTTTATATTCTTTATTGAAATACCAATAAAAAAGGTCCCATGACTTTTCACGATAAAGTGGATATTTCCAAAGATATGTATTTTTTAAGGTTCGAAAAATCTCAAATTTGGGTACTTTCGACCCATGAAAAATACAGGGTGTTTTCAAATGACACCTACAACGTTTGCATGTAGCTACCTCTC
Organism: Galerucella calmariensis; assembly: GCA_910591675.1. Taxonomy (NCBI): domain Eukaryota; kingdom Metazoa; phylum Arthropoda; class Insecta; order Coleoptera; family Chrysomelidae; genus Galerucella; species Galerucella calmariensis. The sequence goes on along the minus strand of CAJUYG010000004.1, from coordinate 1,029,918 downwards.
GTAAAATTGGACAAAATGATATAAGGATTGAGGGGTCCAGCCTTTCTACTTTTCGAATTACAGGGTGTTGAAGATTTGAAAAATTGAATGTTTTAATTCAATAACTTTGGAATGGATGAATAAATTGATTTGACATTTGGCAGGTTCTTTTTAAATGTAAAAGGGCATATTTTGATGGAAAAATATTTTTCAATTTTTGATCCAGTGGTACATGTGGAAGAATATGTTACCTTTCCCCTCCCATTTTTTACGCCACTGACATTTGAAGCAGTTTCTATTAAAATTTGTAGTCCTCAATGGTTTTCACGTGAAAAACGAATAACCTTTACGTATCAAAAAATTTGTAGTTTTCAAGATATTTAATGATTTCATGAGGTCTACAAGATCACTTTAACTTTTTGCACGTTTGAAGTTGTACTTACCTGATCTGAAATAGTAAATTTCACTGCAGTAACTACAGTGGTTCGTGTTAAAGGCGACGGGGAGTTGAGAGAACGTTTAAGTTTTGGCAAAACATTTGTAGGATCTATCAAAGTTAATTTTCCAAGACACTCTGCTACTACGTTCCTTGTCCCTTCTTCAACGCATTCACAATGTCGATATAACTGTTGCCAAATTGGAGTAACAAATGGAAGCAGTTGATCAATTCCTTCAGGAGTTTGGGATAAACATGTTATTACCTAAAAATATCAATACGATCTATTAAATATATAAGATTATAACTATACATTAATATTACCACAGCGAACTCATTACCAGCTACCCAACTTTGATGCTACAGATGGAATGGTTAAAAAGTATAACTTTTTAAAGAAATAGTATCACTACCCTTTAAAAATAGTTTTATATATAGTGGCTTACCTCCTTTAAAGAATGTAATAGCAAATATTGCCTTTTAGGCTGATCCTGACTCTCTTTCAATATAAAAGGTAAATACTGTTGTAAATTACCAATACATATGCTACCTAGTGCATAGCTGGCAGCTGATTTTACCTCTTCAGAGAGTGATGAAAATGATTCAAATATTACTTGTTTTAAATTGGGAATTGAGGTCAAATCACTGAAAAAATTTGCATTTTAGTCACAAGCTTATGTTGGAAACAGCCCTTTTAAAAGTAAAAAATAATTAAAAACATGCTTACATTTCTCTTCCAATCTCTCCCACAACTAATAAAGCAAATATTTGCTTGGAGTAGGTGATTGCAGTTTCAATTTCGTTGATAAACTGAGGGATAACAGGAAGAGCGTGAGAATGGAAAGTAACTGTAATAGCAGCGACACATTTTGCCAAAGAATAAAACGCTTGTTTATGTAATGTAGCGGAAGGATTGCTTGCAAGATTCTTTATCGGCATCAATAGAAGCCTTAATAAAGAATCGTAATTTAAACCAGGAAGATTACTTTGCACTAGAGATTTGAAAAAGTCTAACATAGACTGCAAGGCCGTACCTGAAAAATAAAAGATCAGTATGATTAAAAAGAGAATACAATATATTTGCATCAAGAGTAATAATAAAGTCTACAATAATACCCTGAAATATATCGATTAAAATAATGAAAAAGGTTTATTGCTAATATTACTAGATAAATGTGTACTTATTAAACTACCACTTTTGGAATATGCTCCTATCTTTGGTCATCTGACACTTTAATCCCGAAATATTAGCAGCAACTGATATAAAATAACTAGGCGATTCAAATTATTACATGAAATATAAATTATTTGAAACGAATTTAGAAATAATTTATTTGATTCACCTAACTATATCCATAATGATGAGTATATTTTTTATACGTACAAATAGAAGAGAGGAAAATGAAACTTTGGATAGGATAGGGAATATGATTTAGATACGTGACTTTCGGATACTGGATCTTCGTCTTATGCCATATTTTAGACGATAAATAACATCAAAAATAGAGTCGTCACAAACGGGAGCCGCTAGAAGAGAACAATTTTTGTCAGTTTACATATTCAAAGTCAAACATGAACCAAACCTATGAAAATAATCTCAACTGCGTCTAGTCATTCATATACAGATTCGGCAAATAATTATGTTCCGTATATCCATAGAGAGGTAGGCGTTTCATGGAGGGGAATTATGCTGCCATCTCTTGGACATATACAATTCAATTTATAGTGCTCACTGTTGGTCCCATATGAGATTCTACATATATTTGCCGAACCTGTATACACTCACAGATAAAAATATTGTATATCCTTGCTAAAGCCTTAGAGTGTACTTAAATGGTCAAAAAATAACCTTCTGTATACTAGACCAATGTATTAACCATCTGGTCTTCTGATGCGAGAGAAGCCAGGAAGTTTTGGATTTAAACCAGCTTCCCAAAGTCTCATTATTGCTTTGACTTGGCGCTTGTAATTAGTAATTCATTTTTGGGAAGCAGAGCAGATGTGCGTGATTTAGCATTGCCCTTTCTTGTTTGAAACAATCATGATTGATTAAAAACAGAGAGCCTTGCTTAATTTAATAAGCACTTTTATCATGATTGCCCATTTGGCTAGAATGTTATTTAATTCAATATAGAAATATTTTATTTATTTATTCTCATCTATAAAAGGTCGTTGTAAATCTACGTTTAGAAGGCCAAAATAATAATATTTTCATTAACAATAATGGGTCTTAGTCTGCTCCTTACTGAGCTACAGGTTGTTAAAGCGAAAAAATAAAATAGATTTTTGTTAATAGATCAGCTACTTTTCTACATAATGACTTGAAAATTGGGTATAACCTAGTTTTTGTAAGGGTAAACAAGAATGTGTTAGAGGATTTGAGTTTACTCGTAGATGTCGCCACATGCCACATATGAATTAGATGAAATCAGCTACAAATTTTTTATCGTTCATTATTTTACAACTTACTTATTTAATTTGGAGAGCCCCATCATTTCTGTAGAAAAAAGCTATACTTCTTTGATCTTCAAAATATTAACGATTTTCGAGATATTTGAATTTTACTAATTCACTACACTACATTTCGCTTTAACATCCTGTACCTCAGTAAGGAGCAGACTAAGACCCAATATTGTTAATGAAAATATTATTATTTTGGCCTTCTGAACGTAGATTTACAATTTGGCCCATTACTTATGATTATGAATCATCCTGTATATATAAAAAAAATAAACATTTAACACCAACAATTCACAGTTATAAGTTTTATCATTTTAAATAATGCACATACATATTTTCCAAAATTTATACTTAGATGACATGTTTAACTTCTTCAAAATAGTCGTTAATATTGTATAGACACATATCCTTCAACATACTTTTTATTTTGGTTTTAAATAATTTTGTAGACAAGTTTTGAATTTCTTCATAGAGTGCATTAAAGAATCGAATACCTAGACCCGGTTCTTACTCTTGTTGGGACAATTTGATGTTTTCCCCTAGTATCATAATTATGTATGTCTGCATGACTTGTGAAGTGATTTCTATTATTTTTCACATAATTTAAATTTTCATTTACAATTAAGGAGAACAAACTCATAATTTGAAGCTGTTTAAATATCTCTTTACAAGGTTCATGATATTTTGCTTGTATAATGGAGCGTACAGCTGCTTTTTGTAAGACAAATATACCCTTTGTATCAAGCCGTGACTGGCATTGCCCCACACTAGAATACCATACTGAAGTTTAGAATGAAAAAGTCCATAGTAAGCAGTTATTGCAGCTTCTGTGTTAACTATATTTGATATTCTACGTAGGGCATATACAGTTCTAGCTAGCCCACCACCAAAGGTTATCTATATGGGGGCTCCATGAAAGTCGTGTGTCTAGATGTATTCCCAAGAAAGTAATATCTTTTATTGCATTGTTTGTGTGATTTAAGCTGAACACGCAAGTTTCAGTTTTACTTTCGTTGAGGTATAATTCATTGCTATCAAACCAAATTCTATCTTTAATTAGGATTTTTGATGTGCTTTCAGATATATCAGATATATTTTTGCAGTGATACGAAAAGTTAGTATCATCTGCATACATATTGGTTAGTAGATCATTATTTACAATATTCATGTATGAAGGTAGATCATTGGTGTATATTATAAATAGTAGGGGACCTAATATAGATCCTTGTAGGACACCTCTTTTTATTGTTAGTGTTCTACTATATTTATGGTTGTAATGTACACTTTGTGGTCTATTTTGTAAGTAAGATACAATTATACCACTAGCAACTCCTCTGATTCCATATCTTTCAAGTTTTTCAATCAAGCGAGTATGACTGACACAATCAATAGCTTTTGAATGATCTGTAAATATAGCGACACATTGTGATCTATTTTCAAAAGCTTCTTGAATGTTATTTATCTATACTAATATAGCCTTTGTAATATTTCTACCTTGTCGAAACCCGTATTGTTTAGCAGAAAATAAATTAAATTGATTAAGGAACGTTACCAATTGTTTTGTTATTACACTTTCCCGTATTTTGGAGACACTAGGTAAGATGTGAATTTGTCGATAATTTTCAGGCAGTAAATTATTTCCTTTTTTATAAAATGGGATAACTTTGGCTATTTTAAATACATCTGGAAATACACCTTCTACTAAGCAACTGTTTATAACATATGTAATAGGGACAATAAAATTTGGAGCACAACTTTTTAAAAAACTCGTGGTAATATGGTATACGTCTTGGGATTTTTTTGATTTTAGGTTTCTTAAAAGGTCAGCCATGTCATCAACAGTTAGGGGTACAAAAATAGAGAATGCTGATTATTAGGAATATCAGCAACTTGACTATTATTTGTGATACCCTGATATGCAATATTTTTGTCTGTGGCTGTGATTACCGTCTATAATTTTTTAGTTCTTTCCACTTTTTTACTGCACTACAAAATTACTTATTTTGCCAGAAATAGTTCTCCAATATATTTTAGGACTGTTATGATGCGAATTTGTATCAATTTTTAAAGTCTCAATAGCTCTTTAGTCCCACAACGCGACATGAATGTTGTAGCTATTTAAGATGGAATAAAGTCGACTAACAACCCCTCCTTTTTCAACTCACACATATCACTGTTAATTCGCCAAGTGAACCAACTAATCACAGACAAATGTAACCGTCTAACCTATCGTTCACAGCTGTGAAACTAAAAGGAGACGTAAGTGTTTTTATTACTCATATGAATGATGAATCTGTTTACAGCACTTCAGCATAAGAAATGATAGTGAAGTATGTGCCTGTGTATTAAAGAGAGAGATGGTGACTATAAACTCCGTAGTAGATTATTTCAGGCACACGTTAAGATCGGTGAAAAGAACCATATATAGTATTAGACATGTCCATAAAATTAGCCTCAACAACCCAGCCCAATCAAATCTAAAATACCTAAGAATTTAGTGCTTTTTATGTGCTAATTAGTTGCCCTAATCGGAAATTTGTTGCTCATATAGCAACCGAGAAAATGATGACAATGCTAACTTTTTTTTTAAAGTTATCCTTGTCATATAATATTACTCGGTAAAATCATACAAAAACAACCCAAGAATTAGTTGCTCCATGAACAATGTTCAGAACAATTAAATAATAGAAGAAAAGTGACTTTTGATCAATCAATTTTTCCGGAGAGATTCAAAAACGTCTGAGATGGCCGTGAAAAATTAGTTGCTGATTAGTTGTTCCATAAACAATGATCAGAGCAATTAATTAATGGAAGAAAAGTGACTTTTAATCGATCAATTTTTCCGGATAGACTCAACAACGTCTGAAATGGCCGTAAAAAATTTAGTTGCTCCATAAACAATGATCAGGGGGTCTATTCTCAAACAGTGACATTTTTTGTCGCATGCGAGATTTTACTTTTTTGTATACATCCTTGATTGACAAAAGTATAATCTCGCATGCGACAAAAAATGTCACTGTTTGAGAATAGACCCCCTGAGCAATTAAATAATGGAATAAAAGTGACTTTTGATCGATTAATTTTTCCGGAGAGACTCAAAAACGTCCAAGATGGCAGTGAAAGATTAGTTGCTTATTAGTTGTTGTGATACTTGTTTATGGAGCAACTAATTAGCAACCAATTTTCCACGGCTATCTCAGACGTTTTTGAGTCTATCCGGAAAAATTAATCGATCAAAAGTAACTTTTCTTCTATTATCTAATTGCTCTGATCATTGTCCACGGAGCAACTAATTAGCAACTAATTTTTCACAGCCATCTCAGACGTTTTTGAATCTCTCCGGAAAAATTAATTGATCAAAAGTCACTTTTCTTCTATTATTTAAATGTTCTGAACATTGTCCATGGAGCAACTAATAAGCAACTAATTCTTGGGGTGTTTTTGTATGATTTTACCATGTTATATTATATGACCAGGCTATTGTTAAAAAAAAAGTTAGCATTGTCATCATTTTCTCGGTTGCTATATGAGCAACAAATTTCCGATTAGGGCAACTGATTAGCACATAAAAAGCACTAAATTCTTAGGTATTTTAGATATGATCGGGCTGGGTTGTTGAGTCTAATTTTATGGACATGTATTAGACTGAATAATTAATATAAATTTTCAACTGTAAAATTTTAAATTGCCAAAAAACTTACCCTGCAATAAAGGTGATTTGACAAGAACCAAAATCTGGGGCATGATTGTATCATTGATATTCTGTAAGGCTCTGGGGTGATAAACGGCAATTGATTTTAAAATGATAAGGGTCCACTGAGCAATGTGCAGATCTGATTCATCCAACAACGGAGGTATTTCCACTACGATTGGTTGTAGTAAAGCTTCATTCAAGTCATCATGGTAATTTGTGATGAGACAGTCTATTAATTGTAATGTTGTCAATTTTAGAGCTCTCTGATTTTTTCTAAGAAACAGGCCCAAAATTGGCATTGCTTCTGGCAATATTGGAAGTCCAATTTCTAAAAACAAAAATTGTTTTCAATCATATCAAATTAATATTTTAAAAAAGTTACCTAATGGTGATCCTGCAATCTTTGTGAGAGCTTTAACAGTGGTAAGTCTGGTAATCTCATTTTTCAGTCTGTCCAGAAACAATGGGAGGCAATATGGCAGCTCAGTTTTTAAGTGATCGCCCAAGTTACATATCACCTGTCCCATGGTAGATATTGCTTTTTCTTTGACCTCTTGATCAATATCTGCAGTTCTCAATCGCAACAATGTACAACTATAAATATCTTTGGTGAATGGGGTAAAGTCAAATCCAGAATTGATGTTCAAAGGTCTAATCACTTTGACAAGTTCTTGTAATACATTCAATGCTTCGGCGGTGATTTTGTAGAAATTATCACCTACAGCATTAATCACTGGAGGTAGGATGATACTAATGTAAGGATGGAAAACTTGAGGTTGATGACTGGTTAACAAACAGTAGATAAAAGACAACGCATCTATCTTCATGTTGCTACTGGCGTTTTTCTCACTAAGTGAATATAATATGCCAGGTATTAAATCGCCAATGTGAGTACTCAAAGCTCCTGGTAGTACTGTACAAACTTCTTTCAACAATTGGAAGCAGTCTTGTCTTGTTTTAATGCTTTTCTCGCGCATTTGACCCTGTACACCTTTCACAAGTAATTCGATTTGTTGCTGAAGAAGAGACATGGGAGTTTCTTCTTCATCATCCATAACCATTGCGTTGGGATCCATATTTACATTAACAGTGGATCTAGTCTGTTTAAGCAGTGCAATGTATGCGTGGAAGATGTCTGATTTGACATTTTCTTCTCTTTCTACAAAAATAACGTTCTATAACTATAGTCTAGGAGGAATCGGCGCATGAGTACCGAAAACTATTCCACCTCAATTTTTTTATGCGATCCTTTTCAAGTTGCCCTACTGATGATATAAATGCATGTTGCCATGGGGCAACCCGGTGCCATATTGTTTTAACAATTGCAAGGAATTGTTATTTTCCAACCGGACAAATTTTTTTCATATTCTTTATTAAAATACCAATAAAAAAGGTCCTATGACTTTTCACGATAAAGTTGATATTTCCAAAGATATGAATTTTTCAAGGTTCGAAAAATCTCAAATTTGGGTACTTTCAACCCATGAAAAATACAGGGTGTCTTCAAATGACACCTACAACGTTTGCATGTAGATACCTCTCGTAAAATTGGACAAAATGATATGAGGATTAAGGGGTCCAGCCTCTTTACTTTTCGAATTACAGGGTGTTGGAAGTTTTGAAAAATTGAACGTTTCAATTCTATAACTTTCAAATGGATGAATAAACTGATTTGACATTTGGCAGGTTTTTTTTAAACGTAAAAGGGCATATTCTGATGGAAAAATATTTTTAAATAATTGAACCAGTGGTGTACATTTTGAAGAATATGTAACATTTCCCCTCCCATTTTTCACGCCACTGACATTTCAAGCAGTTTTTATTAAACTTTGTATTCCTCAATGGTTTTCACGTGAAAAAAGAATAACCTTTACGTATCAAAAAATTTGTAGTTTTCAAGATATTTAATGATTTCATGAAGAAGTGTCATTTGAAAACACCCTGTATTTTTCATGGGTCGAATGTAACCAAATTTGAGATTTTTCGAACTTTAAAAAATACATATCTTTGGAAATATCGACTTTATCGTGAAAAGTCGTAGGACCTTTTTTATTGGTATTTTAAAAAAGAATTTGAAAAAAATTTGTCCGGTTGAAAAATAACAATTCTTTGCAATTGTTTAAACAATATGGCACCGGGTTGCCCCATGGCAACATGCATTTATATCATCAGTAGGGCAATTTGAAGAGGATCGCATAAAAAAATTGAGGTGGAATAGTTTTCGGTACTCATGCGCCGATTCCTCCTAGACTACTATTGGAGTAACAAGAAAATTGCAAGTATAATTTTTTTTTGTTATAGAAATTGAAAGAACCCAAAAAAATACCATACTTAATTTATTATTCCTTGTTGTAAGATGTTCAAATTTATAGATTATTATTTTTTTAAACTTTAATATTCATCTATTACTAACAGATTTTAAATCATTTTAAAACCTTTTTTTCTCGACGATCTCCTTACATATATATGTAGATAAAAAATGAGACACCAAACCATTAAAATTTGATAATTACAGTGATTGAGTTATATTGTCATATATTATTCATCATACCCAAACTATGTTAGAATGCAGCAGACAAAACAAAGCAATATTACATACTGATATGTATCATCAGCATTTCTACGTAAACCAACATTTCTGATTGATAAAAATATGAACATGTTTCACTAGATTCTTAAAAAGCATTCCATTACCAGACCATGGTATTTTATATCAGACAGAAATTGTTTTATTGCATAACAAATATCATAGAGAGGGGCTGAAACACCCTTAGGCGACATAACGTCTAATGTGATAGAAGAAATAGGTAACATTGAATAAAAGAGATCTGACCATTGAAAATATTTAGTAGTGCCAAGATAATCAAATAAACTATAACCAAATGAGAAGAAAAATAGCTTAGAGTAAGACTGGACTAAGAGTTTTGACAGGATCTTTTTAGATCTTTGTGAATGCCACCCCATTATACATACCTTTAAATCTAGCGATGAGTGCTGGAGACAATACTTTATAAAACTCTGGAAGTAGTTCATGTCTGGTAGAAATAATAGCTTCCAAGCATTTTGCAGCTGATCTTCTCACTTTCCAGCTCATATCATCATCATCACTGTACTCATCATTCTCTTCATCATCTTCGTCATCATCATATGGATCATTTTGACCATTTGAACTTTCATCTTCATCGTAATTGTAATTTGGGTCATAAACCATATATTTCAGGCATAAATCAGTTATCTAAAACAATTTTTATTGCCATGTTAAAAAAGTATGCTTTTATAATCTAGATAAAAGAAGTATGCACTTACTGATAGTATATTTTTGGAGATTTCTTTTGGGCATCTGTTGATAAAACTTTCAAATGCTTGTAAACAAAATTCTCTAAGCTCATCATCATCTACTTGGCTACGTTCCAAGATTAATGGTACAAATTTTTCAATATTTTCACCAAACTTGTGTCCTGACTGACGACTATAAAAAATAATTAAAAAGCTATAATGATTTGTTAACTGAAAACACATATTTGTAACTAAAAATGTTGCTCGGCACTGTATATTGAAATAACTTATCAAAATGGAAGTTTACCTAAATTTTTTTTCAAGTTATTTGAAATATAATAAAATACATATACAGTACTTACCAGACTGCAGCAATGCACTGGACATAAGTTCTAACTTGCGAATTATTCTTATCTGAACATAACCCATCATAAAGATGATCAATGAGTTTAGTATAGAGTGCATTATTGCAAGAAAGTACCAAGTTACTACAAGCGCTTATAGTCCGTTTTCTAACAGCTTGTCGTTGAGAGCATAATTGAGGTAAAAGTGCTGTCAAAATTGAGCCATGAAATGCTTGCAAGACTGGACCAAATCTCAGTAATAAATCTGTTATTATATCTAAAGCTTCCAACTGTACAGACACATCTTCTTGCTGCAAAATATTTCATAACAATTAATATCTCATCTAAAATCTATCAAGATAGAATGAATCAATTGGCAGCATATTTTATTTATTGTATAGTGTATGATACAATTTACATGGACCAAATTAACAAATAAATAAAAACTACTTACCCTTTCAATTGCTGTTGTTAACCTTCCAGTAATTCGTTTACATATGTTACCAGATAAACCACCAGGTGCTTGAGGAAGTTCTGCTATAACAGTTTTCAGTCCAATGCTTGAAATATCTCTGAGTTGTTCTTTATCAGAAACCATGTTTGTACAAAGAGATTCAACAATCGTTTCAACCTGATATTCTTTCACTTTATTTACTAGTGGACCCAAACTTAAAGTAATAAATTAAACATGTATATGTTGAAAATCAAAGTGAAATATACATTACCATTTGACTGCAAGATTCTGCACTTCTCCATTTTTGTCTTCAAGTAATTTAAGCAGCATTCTTACCACTTTTCTTTCAGAATCATCATCCAGTTTGATACTATCCTTTTGTAATTCAGTCATTAAATCATTAGTTGCCATAAATCGAAAATCTTTATCTGAAGAAGTCATCTGCAACAGTTCATGAATCTTGCAATACTGCATTTTTGGTTGCTTTTAAAGGATATATTTTTTTTCAAAATATGTATGTTGAAGTTTTAAATAAGCAGTATTTGCAATTTCAAAGTATATAAGTTGGGGTTTAAGTATATTTTGTATAAAAATTGTAGATAAGATGCAAACTGTACGGCTTGTTTAAAAAAGTGTCACTGTCAAATTTTGATATTGTTTCAATAATTATTAAGCTAACTTTACCTTTTCAAGCAGATTCGCGATTTGATATGATACACTCGCCATGGTTGCTGATGTATAAAAAGCACCTTCACATAAATAAAGATAACAACAATATTAAATTAACAGTATAAATACTATAATATGTATATATAAATTAAATACAGATATACAGAAAAATTATATAAAAATCATCATTTGTAGGTTAAAATTGATAATTGATAAATTTACATAGCACACACTTTTCGGTCATTAATTAATCGTATTATTTGTTATTTTTCATTATCTGGAGCAAAAACTTGATTGCCTTTTTGCTATTTCTAGGGAAATGTGCAAAAGGTACAAAATCACTCTTCTTTTATTCAGATCTTCAGAACCTACAAAAGCTGTACAAATAGGCGCGTTTAGCCAGCTAGCACTAGGTAAGTATGTTTTCTCTATGGCGCTAGGCAAGCGCTGAGTAAGCAGCGATCGCTATTTTTCCCAAATTGTGCTCAGAGCCTCAGAGTAGTATCCTGGTAGTATCCACGTAGTATC
>CAJUYG010000004.1:939126-999807 GCA_910591675.1 Galerucella calmariensis | reverse complement strand
ATTTATTACTCCTTGTCCTTTCTATATAGACTATAATAATAGTTAGTTTTTATACTCCTTTTGTATCTAGTATTACACTACGGTCTGATTTTCGACCTTAGATCTATTTGGCCTAATTTTACCTAACGGGATACCCTGTACATTTGTTCATTTTGTTTAATTTCTACTCTCTACTTTCGGCAACTACTTTTATGTACGTAAGAACATGTGCGTTTGGGGAATGGGCTAGGTTTCACACAAACAAAACACTGATTTACTTGAATAAGAAATTGTACATCATGATTTGTAGGTTCCTCCGATATAGTTTTAACTTCCTTTATTTGTATCCTATTTCCTTTTGTCGTACTTGGAGATGATTCTTTTATTGCTCTAAGTTTATTTGCCCTAGTCGCTAGGCTGTCGCTTCTATTGAATGTTGTTGACAACTTTTCTTTTTGCAGAGAAAAACTATCTGAAACTGATATCAAAATAAAAGGTTTTGCGTCACCGACATGTGACATTAGGTTTGTTCCAATTGGCATTTATGAACCGTTCTGGAATGGTTAATAACCTATTCTAATATGCTGCATGGGCGTGCGACAAAATCTTTAAATAGGTAAAAATTTAGGTAGGTATTTATATTTTTGATATTACCTGTTCGTTGCCCAGTATCTATTGGTTTTATTTTTCTTTTCGGTAGAGATATACTGACAGTTGTAATAGGTTGTGCATCATCTTTCATATTAGCTAAGTCGGGAGTTGATATCCAAGAAGATGGATAATTAAAATCATTATTTTCACTATAATTATTTTCATTAGTTGCTGATAAATTCGTACTAGACATCCAACTTCTACTTTTGCTTTCACCATCTCTGTAAACAAAAAAAATTGATCATAATATCAATATATTTAACATGTAGTCTAGCAAGCAAAACTTTCTACCTAGAAAATATTTTGCCTGGTAAAAATAACGTTTGAATACTGCTGAAATGTTCAGCAAACAGAACATCTTATCGCTATAACTTTCTAATCCGAAAGTGGTAAACTAAGAGCGGCCCAGCTGTATGTTCTTTGTTCTCTCACAGATTATTCGAAGCAAATATACATATGTTACCGTGAAACACCGAAATCTGGTGAATGTCGAGATACACCGGTGAATGTCAACATTCTCAACGTTGCTTGACGTATGTCCGAAATATTGTTCAAATTTCATTATTTCTAACTTACACCGGCGATTGTCGACATTCAGGATGCACTCATGGTGTATGTTGAAAAGAATTTTTTTTTTAAATGAAAACAAAAAAATCCATAGGTCTCTATTAAAATAATATGGGAAAAGGAGTTTGTTGAACTCAAAACAAACAGTAGAACATAAAAATATAAAAAATAAGAACAATATCTTATTTATTGCAACAACTTAAACTACCGTGGCACTTCGAATTGCACAAAAGTTCCTTGCTTTTACAGCTGCATTTAGTCGTGGAACACTTCCTTTTGCAGTTACAACGTGTATAGCCGTGCCCTCCACTTTTTTAATTAGCAGAAGCTGCTTCTCTTGGCGACATTTCTTTTGTTGAAACTTCGTCCATGGAAAGTAACTTTTGTTTACAAATTACGCACTGATTACGGGTGAAAAGTTGCTTCAAGGTACCATTTTTGTTAGCTAATCTATAAAAGTCTGAATCCTCTATTCCAACAACAACCGCTAACATTTCGAGGGTCTGTACGACCACGGTCGACATCAGGGACTTGAATTCTTACGGTATCACCAATTTAGGCGGGAGGAAACTTTTTTTTTGAGGTTCGCAACATTTTTGTTGCTTGAAGTAGAAGATTTTCTTTTGCAGCTACTCTTTTTAAAGAAATTAGCTCGTGTTGTTCAGTCAGTGCTTGAGATGAAGATGTGTTAGGTGGCGGATCAGTCAGTGCTTGAGATGAAGATGTGATAAGTGGCGGATCAGTCAGTACTTGAGATGAAGACGTGTCAGGTTGCGGGTCAGTCAGTGCCTTGAGATGAAGACGTGCCAGGTTGCGGATCAGCTCCAATGGTATTTTCATTATCCATGTCTGTTTCAACATAAGCTTCTAGCTGTTCTTCGGTCTCAATGTTTGAAATTTGCCCGCGAGGGAGTGATGACGATGTTATACCCCTTTTTGGTTTAACGCCAAACAGAGCTTCATAAGGACTCTGGCGTATTCATTCGTGATAAGTTGTGTTTTTGGCGAATTGGACAAACGGCAAACCTTCTGAAATTCTTCTGAAACTTCTGAAATTAACATATTTTGTATGACCTGATTGGCTCTTTCAACTGAGCCTTGTGTTTGACTGTGACGAGGCTTTCCGTGCACTATTTTAACATCTTTCCACATAGCGCATAGTTAAGATATGACTCGATTACTGAACTCTCTGCAATTATCCGAATGCAATATAGCGGGAGCACCAAATGTTAAAAAAATGTGGAGAAGGTGTTATGCTACTTCTTCCGATCTCTTGCTTTTTAAAGGTCGTAACTGGACAAATTTGGTTAAATGATCTTGATATACCATTTTAAACTTGTAATCGCCATCCCTGTGTGATTGCAAGTCTGTCAAGTCGACTTGACATCTAGAGTTCAATTCGGAACTGAGCATTGGTTTCACAACAATACCTTTTTTAGGCGCACTATGTTTCATTTGACATTGTTTACACAAATTTAAATACAACATTACAACTTCATAAGTAATATTTTTGTATCTAACTTGCAATTCTTTAAGCATTTGTGTTCTTCCTTCATGGCCTGTTCTTATGTGAGATTCAGAGAGTATTGTAAACAATTCATCATTAGTGACATGATACTGGATATTTGTTTCTCCTGGTTTTAATGGCACAGTTAACTTTTCTTCATCACTAACTTTTAAAATGTCAAAACGTTTTAAACGTCTGTAGTCCAAAGGTGTATTACACTTACTTTTAGCAGAAATTACTTCAGAAACGATTTTAGAGTACTTTTCTTGTGAAAAATAAAAACGATTGTCTTCTTGTTTACTTCCAATTAAGGCATGTAACTTTTCAAAAAACTTATCACGATTCACTGTAGTAGCCATTGAATACAAATTATAATTTCTAATAAGAAAATTAAATTAGGTTAGCGAGCGCTGTCAAACGTTGCGTTAGACTGACGTAGACAAAGCTAACTGAAACAAGAGGCTGGAACCGTCAAAAAACTTGTCGCGACCTGCAGTGTCCGAGTTTCACCGGACCTCATTTGTGTTTGTCGACATATACCGGTGAAAGTCCGAATGTATAATAGAATTAAGAAATGTTCGGACTTTCACCAAGGCATTTGACATTTGTCGACATCCACCGGCGAATGTTGACAATCATTACTTTCGGTCTTTCACGGTAACATATATATAAGATAATATTTCCATAAATCATACAAGTTAAGAGCGTTTAGATTAGCACCATAACCTGTTTAGTTCTATATCACGCACTAAAATTAGATTCCATGTGTGAGTTAAATAATTCATGTAAACGTTAGTATTTTTGGATTTAACGGGCTTATTTGCAGAAGCAATATGGTTTTCTAATATAAATAGGATTTATTTTTGAAAATTATGTCAATTCCAAGTATCTTCAATAAAAGTGTTTATCATTTAACACTTGGGGAACAATTTATATTAGAAGTATTCCCAGCATATAAAAGCCTTCAATAAAAAAAGAAAACTCTCACGAAAAGGAAAATATTTATAAAGCAAAAATGGCTTTAACAGTGTGCAGATATCTGACAGGGGAAAATTGAGGTTGTGGTTGTACTACCATTACTTACGAAGCCATTACAACCTGTAGACTGGCTTGTATATGAATCACAAGAGCATTTAGAACATGCCGAACAGCGGCCATGAGATATGTAGAAGAGCCCGGGTATCAAATAAAGTTTTAATGATTGGAAATTTATCTAAAATATTTCACTAAAAGTATAATGCATTTTAATATCGGTAGTAGAGTACTGGAATATACTTGACAGTAAATAATATTTACAAGTCTGTCTAGTTCCAAGTCTGAAAATAATGACCCAATTGAAGTCAATAACACTACGTACATAATTTTGTGCCAAGATCTTAGCACCAATGCCTCTGTTAATTATTAGGAATTTTATATATTCAGGATGGTATTTGCAAACTTCCAATAGTTCAGTGACGTATTGGTTTTGGTATATTATTAGCCCTACACACCAAATCGTCTCTTAGAACATTCTGCAGCGTATTAGAAAAACTATGTGAAGAAAAAAATGTTAAAAAAAAAATAAGACAAAACATTTAGAGGTCATTTTCACCTTATGGAAACCCTGTATAATAGGCGATAGGTATTTTTAAAGGGACCAACCTGTATTTTTGTTGGAATAAATTCAATTACCTGCCTAATTTGAAACAGACAATTGATTATTTTAAATATAAACCTCTGGAAGAATTACGTGTACACATTTTTAATTCAAGCCAAGTATTCTAAATATGATGATGGTAAATTGACTATTGTAAGTATTTTAATTACTGCCTTCTTCAACCGTGTTAAACGAAATAGTAATAGTATATTACACACCGAGGTGGGTATACTATTATGTATACTATACTATATGTATACTATTTTATTTACAACCATCATATCCCGATCAAAATTAATACATCTTTGAACATACCTAAAATATTACATTTGACAACTGTCACCAATATAAGTAAATGTCAGATAAAGTCTGATGGATATTAAGTTCGCGAATGATAAATTAAGAAAAATGTCATCCGATGATAAATAGATGGATTGTACCCCTCCAGAAATAGGTATTATCATATTTATCAATGTATATTTTAAATATAAAAAGTATTCATCTAAAATAGATAATATAAGGTAACGATCACATTATTTTAGAGGTCGGGAAGTAAAGGTGTGTAATATGACACTTTCCAACCTTCAATGACGTTAGTAATGACAATATTACATATATAGTTGTGATTAATATATTTTTACATACCTAGAACTCCATGATAGACTAGGTGTGGAAACAGTTGATGCATCCTTGTGTAAATTTGAATCGCTCTCTCTTTTCTTTCCACCATGTTCCTTATAATCTCTAAAAATTAAATAAATAAATAATATATTTAATATACAGTGTGGAAACCACTTATGGAATAAAATTCTTTATGTCATTATTTTAGAAAATTATAAAAAATGCCGAGACACGTCAACTTTTGAATTGAGTTGTGCGTTATGTAAACATAAATGTAAATGTACAGGGTGATACACGCAAGTATGCCATAGTCGGTGTTGTTTTTTTTAATGAAACACCCTGTATATTTGCATATTTTTGAAATCCTCTTAATGAACCGATTCCAACAAACTAAATAATGTATGGTCGATTATGGTCAATTACAAGGTGAAATTTTTATTTTTACAGTTATTAAACACATACATAAAATACCTGATGTATTCGATTTTAATACATTAAAATAAATGCTCAAAATGTTCTCCACCTAGTTGTTGGCAATAGCACAGTCTCCTATAGAACTCCTCCTTAACTTTGTTTAAACTTTGATGTGAAATATTCCGTTTTTCTGTAGTTATCCTGTCTTTGAGATCTACAATGCTAGTTGGTTGTGTTGCATATACTTTGTTCTTGAGATAACCCCACAAAAAAAAATATGACGGCGTAAGGCCTGGCTATCTAGCTGGCCACTCAATAGTACCTCTTCGTCCAATCCATTTATTGGGGGAGATTTTATCTAAATAAGTTCTTACCATTAAAGCATAATGGGGTGTTGCCCCGTCTTGCTGGAACCAAACATTTTCATTCGGTAAGCTAGGATCTATTGCGTTGGGATATAAGTTTGCCAATGCAGGAATAACTTCATTTCTAAGCATATTTAAATATTTTTCAGCTGTCAAATTTCCATCTATAAATATTGGACCAATAAAATGGTCGCCTATGATACCGGCCCAAACGTTCACCTTTTGAGTGTACTGTTTATGTGTCTCACGCATCCAATTAGGATTCTCTGCTGACCAATATCTACAGTTCTGTCGGTTTACCTCTTCATTCAATGTGAATGTTGATTCGTCAGAAAAAAGAATGGTACCAAAAGCTATCTCATTTCTGTTCAGCTTATTCATCAATCTTTCGCAGAAAGCCATTCTACGATCTGGATCGTCTTCTGTTAACTCCTGCACAAAAGTTAATTTGTAGGGATGAAGTTTTTCTTTATGAAGACATCTTAGAACAGTTGTATGACTAACATTATTTTCACGGGCAATTTGACGTGTACTTGAAGTTGAATTCTCTTTGACACTTAACAAAATATCCACTTTCACATCATCTTCAACGAAGTGTGGTTTTCTTTTCAATGGTTTGACATGTCCAAGTTCTCTGAATTGTGCATGAATTTTAGACACAGTACTTTGTGAAATATTAGGCAATTCGGGATACCTGTGATTAAATAAGTTTGCCACTTCAACTTGACTTCTGCAGTTATCCCCGTACCCGATCTTCATTAAAATCTCAATTCGGTGAGTCTCAGTTGAATATTTCATTGTTATGTCGACAAGGAAAGAGTGTTTGACAAAGATTTTACTTTTTAAGAATTAACTGTCAACATATCAACAACTGACAGAATAGAAAACAATCCACATTATTTACCGATTTAAAACAATCCACATTATTTACCGATTTTGTCTAATTATTGGCGTTTTTAGGCAATTTTTAGGTATTTATGATAAAATTCATGGGCGTAGCAGGTTTTGTTTAATAAACAAATACGTCTAATAATTAGTTAGTTCAGATTTTTGATAAATCCATATTCAGCTAATTTAAAAAAGTACCAATATTTCAAGTGTAATAAATTATTAACTTTAAAATTTCACCCTGTATAATTCATAATTGACCATACCTTATTTAGTTTGTTGGAATCGGTTCATTAAGAGGATTTCAAAAATATGCAAATATACAGGGTGTTTCATTAAAAAAAACAACACCGACTATGGCATACTTGTGTGAATCACCCTGTACATTTAAATTTATGTTTAGTTAACGCACAACTCAATTCAAAAGTTGACGTGTCTTGGCATTTTTTATAATTTTCTAAAATAATGACATAAAGAATTTTATTCCATAAGTGGTTTCCACACTGTATAATATTTTTAAGTTGTGTGCCTTACCTAAAGCATCTTTTACATCTAGTTGGCCATCTGACTTGGGGATGGAATCCTAGTGGACAAAGGGGGTCACCTTTTGCTAAGGGATATAAATGGTGCATTTTGTTTTATGGCAATCTGAAAAAATATTATTATCAAACATACCAGAAACAGTTAATACAAGTTGTTAGAACCAAACATGAGCCCCGGAAAATATGCGAACTAAAATAAGGTCATCGTAAGCAGCCAATCAAGAGCCAATGTTAACGATTGTCCATTAGTAATTGTTAAATATAATCGAAATAATATGACCGAGTGATTTCATCAACATACATTATTTTATTCATTCTGTATCAGTGTTGTCAATGCGAGGATGATTATCCGATTTTTAGACAATTTCACTAATTTGGATCAAATAGTTTTTCGGAAATTTGGTAGAAGAGATATATAAAATGACTATTGTTTTTGGGGATTTTCCATATTGACTGGGGTCGAAGACTTTATTTAGATAACCAATGTGTCCTTTTGGTAATTTTGACAAATTCTGATAATTTGAAAAGTAAGTTCGGGTAATTTTCATTTTTGCATCGGCAACGCTGGACTATAACCAGCTCATATTTTGTTGCTTTCCATAGAAACTTGACCCTTCTTTTTCATGACATTAATACAGTCATGTAATTTGAAAATATAGACATTTAGGGCAAACGGTAGTTTTAGTTTTGGTCCAATATAAATTTTTTTATTAATATTTAGAGTTACTTTTTTAGCAAGTTTGACTTTGTTTACAGTTGACATTTTATGGTATCGATATTTGGTTATCGATTCAAAATATCGAATTGTTACTACAAAAATACAACTACAGCGACATGAACACGCCCACCAGGTCTCACGTTTGCTTCTGCCAACTGTATATATACGATCTTAATACTCTGAAAGCTTGGGAAAGTATGTTTCAAGCGGAAATTAACACCATAGGAAAGTGTTCAGTTCAATAGTGATAAAAGGTATAGAAGACAAAGAATTATCATCATATTAGATAGTCAAGCAGATATTAAAACTGGGTTCACTTACTATAAGTTCCAGAACACACTAGAATAGAAGGAAATTAACTAAAGAGAGGGGCTGAAACACCCTTTTGGGGAGTTCGCAGTGAGAATGCCTAGGCAAACTCAATGAACTAGGCGAGAACAACATAGTCTCACTTTGAATTCCTGGGCACACTGGAATAAAAGGAAATGAATGCCTAAGTCAAAGTAAAACTGCACTATGAGTTTTTATAGTTATCCTAAACGGGACATTGTCGCCTGAATGGGCTCCTGAAAAAGCTCAAATTAGTAGAGGAAGAAGAATGTACATTCTGTGGCATGGAAGAAGACACCTCCATCCACATACTTCTAGGGCACAACACTAGGAGATTACTGGATAGAAACACATATTAAGGTTATCTATAGAAGACACAATATACATACATACATATATACATAGACTTCGCAGTTTTCTATCTAAAATGATAAGTAAAAGAGAAGTTAAAACTATAGAAATGAACATTTAGTTGTGATGTAGTATATTTAGCGATAACCAGATGGCGTGGTCTGAAAATTTAATTGTAAAGGCACAGAACTAACAAATTATTTCAATAGAAACTGAAATTCTGCAAAAAATGACTGGAAACTGTATCTTAATGTCTTTTGTTTTTATTTTTGCACCTTTGAGATACAGCCGCTGGATTCTCTTGATCAGACACACGGTATATTTAATGAATAAGTGTTTTTAACAGAGTTATCTAAATACACATCTAGCACAAAGTAACTACTAATAGATAATTTTGTAATATATTTTTAGCGTACCAAAATAAAGTTTAGACTGCGTGTATGTGTGTGAAAAAGAACAATGATAATTAGCATGAATAAATTCATATGAAATAATGCTAACGGTATTTGGAGATTGGAGAATGATAATCTTTAAAATTGGTAACAGTAAAAACGACTTGACTTCACGTGCAAATAAATTAGTTGACATAGAACGATGAATAGGTGGATAGGAATAGGTGATATATTTGTACAGTGCTATTCAAAAGTCCCCTCCCCCCCTCGTATCTTTTGAACGGCTACTCTTACATTGATAAAATTTGGAGGGTGAAAATAAAGTGTTGTAAACTTCTCTACACGAATGGTAACAGGTGACGTAATAGTAATAGATGACGTCACAGTGCCACTCTGGCCCATAATTTTAAATAGGACCTTATGGCAATTGATATCTCGTTTGAAAGGCATTGACATTGGCTACATAGCCATATTAATTTTGTTAGGGTTTAAACTAATTTTGACGGATAAATTAAATGAATACCAAAATTATTATTTCACATTTAAATATTGAAGATTTTTCAGTCCGCCTCTGGTTAGTTGTCAAAAAAATTGACGTTTTCAATGTAATAGTATTTGTTGCTTTGCAAAGTTTTTCTGAATAGCTTAAATATTTAATTTTATTATTGTTTGACAAGACGTTTAAGAGTTTACATAGGCAAAATGGTACGTACTCAAGCCGACAAAGTAGCAGCTATCTTAATAATTGGTGAATCTAGAAAGAATCTCCATGAAGCGGAACGTTTATTTAATGAGAGATACCTAGATCGCATTATCTCGACAACTTATTTGAGAGAGCCTCTTCAGAAGTTTGAAGCAACAGGTAGAGTTCAAGGTGCCAAACGATCTGGTCGACCAACATTTAGTGATGATAAAAAAATTGATATAGTTGCTGAAATGGTTGTAAACCCTATTTCCTCTTGAACTAAAGTTGCGTCTATCTGTGAAGTAAGTAAACGTACAGTACAGAGAGTGTTGGCTAAAAATAAATTTCATCCATACAAGTTAAAAATGGTGCATCACCTTTCGGATGACGACCCCGATAGAAGACTCGAATTCTGTGAATGTATGACAAATAAAATTAGTCAAAACCAACATTACACAAAAACAATTTGTTTTAGTGACGAAAGTACTTTTTGCCTCAATGGAAATGTGAATACACAAAATGTAAGGTATTGGAGTGACACAAATCCTCACACCTTTCGAGAACAACATACCCAATTTCCAGAAAAAGTCAATGTTTGGGCAGGTATTTTGGGAAACTACATAGTTGGTCCTGTTTTCCTAAATTCAAATTTAAGCGGTGAAGTGTATCTGGAGATGTTACAAAATGCAATTGAGCCGTTAATTCTTGAAATTCTGGAAGATAATCCAGATGAATTCGGCCATGTGGAAATAACATTTCAACAAGATGGTGCTCCTGCACATTATTATGGTGCAGTAAGACGTTACCTTTATGAAGAATATCGAGGTAGATGGATCGGCCGGCGAGGTCCTATAGAATGGCCACCTCGGTCACCAGATCTGACACCATAAGATTTTTTTCTACGGAGGTACTTGAAATCCAAGGTTTATACTACGGAACCAGATAGCATTGGCGTTTTGAAAGAAAGAATTATTGAAGAATGCAATGCAATTTCAGCTGACACATTCGAACGAGTACGACAAGAGTTTACTAATAGGATGTATTACTGTCAGGAAGTAGACGGAGCACATTTTGAACACTTGCTATAAGAATCCATTGTTGATATTTGATTAATTAAATTTAAAAAAATAATGTCAATAATTTTGGTATTTATTTAATTTATCCGTCAAAATGAGTTTCAACCCAAACAAAATTAATATGGCTATGTAGCCAATGTCAATGCATTTCAAACGAGATATCACTTGCCATAAGGTCCTATTTAAAATTATTGGCCATAGTGGCACTGTGACGTCATCTATTACTATTAAGTCACCTGTTACCATTCGTAGAGAAGTTTACAACACTTTATTTTCACCCTCAAAATTTTATTAATGTAAGGGGGGGGGGACTTTAGAATAGCACTATATACTGTGGATCACTATTTATAAAACAAATTTGATTCTGTTGCTCTAAAACACGTGCTCTAAAAAATTAAGCAGTGGTATGGATAGTGAGGCTAAAAAGAAAACAATCTGAATTGCTGATCCTATTTGTCCAGTTGGCAGCTGCTTAGGGCGGCAATTTCTTTACTATGGAAAAAGGGAACAACGTATGAAAATGTTTTAGATGCTTCATTTTTTCAAGAATACATTCATATTAAAGTACTTTAAAAAACAACAATAAAACTCACTTGCAGATTTGCACATATTCTAATACTTCTCTCAGATAATTTTCAAGGATTAAATACAATTTTAGATCGACCATGAAGCAAGAACGTTTTTTTTTTCACAAAATACTACTTACTTCACTGCTTCACTACTACTTTGAATTGGAAAATTGTGACTGCAACTATCACTATAGGAACTGTTCCATTTTGTGGTGAGGAGTAAATGAGTTGTAAACAAAATAATTTGGGGAGCAATATTATTTTCTACTTGTGTTTGATATTTTCACACACTTAAAACTTGGATCTATTAAAATCGTCAAGCATTATCACACTTTTAGTTATTGTATATATTCTGTTTTTATACTCAATGAATTATTTAGTTATAAAAAATATTTAACAGGTATCTTTAGTATTGTCGGTTTGTGGGTCAGGAACTTTAAATTGGACATAATAAAATGGAAAAAAAAGAAACTTTCAAGTGCAATAGCTACACGACGGATTCCTGCTATCTATATATAGATCCAGCTTATTATTATCGGCAGTTAAAACGGAGAAACTAACAAACTGTATAGGTAAATATAAAACTTCGCACTTACAGTTTTATCTTGTAGGTTATTCAAAAAACCACTTCAAACACTGCAGACAAAAATTCCTAACAGGTAACATTTCCAAACATAACATTTGTGTAATTTAAACATTACATAACGAAGATTTAGATTAATTTTAGAACATTGAGGAAATAAATTTTTTTTTCAAAAAAAAACTACGAACACATTCAAGCGGTGTCGGATACACAGTTTTAAACCGCCGTCGTCAGGCTAATACACAGAGCACGACGTCATATTTGCCTGTCTGATTTCTTGCTGGGTACCCACAATGTTGTAGCTGAACGCTTATCTAAATTCTGGCTACAGGCCAACTCTTTCTAAATCCTTGTTTTTTCAGAACAAACACATCTCGCATCTAACTTTGAAGTTATTATACAGGCTGTTTATATATTTCACACTATCAGTAAATCCGCCATAGCAAAGATGACGCACAGCTGTGGAAACTAAGTCAGGGACAACTTACTAAGCATAGGTACATAGAAAAAATTGCAATAAGAAAATTTTTACTTCAAATAATAAAACTTAACCAACCCTCTTATATCTTATAACGTTTAGATATGATTGTTTGTACAGCAGGGGTTTAAAAACACCCTGTATGTATCATATTTTATTTTATTGAAGTAGTTCTATAAACATTGGGATTTTATTTTGTTATTCTATTTTAGACGATGCAAAAAAGCAAATGAATCAATGTTTTTAAATTTATTCAGTTCCTACGCATTTTTTTCTACACTTTTACGTCATTAAAGATGGTTTCCATTGAGGAAAGTTAATGAAGCGTAACTTGTGACACTGATATGTATCTTCCCAGAAAAATATTCGATATAGGTTTTTTTATTTAACAAATATTATAGAGCAAATCATAAATTAATAATTAGTTAAGTAAACAGTCGTATAAGAAAATCCCAAACAGGTCTATTTTTGATTTTTTACTATTTTAAAAAAAAAATCTGTCATACAGGGTGATACCTTTGAGGAATGACGTCCCACTAGTTTTTTTTAAATGAAATACCCCCTTTTTTAAATTGGAGGATTTCCCTTGCTAGTTGATTCCTAAAAGTTTGATTCAAATTAGTACAGGGAGGCAAGTGGGATTTAGCATCAACCCCACTAAAACCATCCTGATAGCCTTCACTAAGAAAAGAAAACTCAACCTCAAAACCATAAAACTTGATGGGAACGAGATTGAATGGAGACAAGAAGTCAAGTATCTAGGTTTAACTCTAGACAGTAAACTCCTGTGGAACAAACACGAAGAGGAGATTACATACAAAGCAAAAATGGCTCTAATGGTGTGCAGAAATTTGGCAGGAAGAAACTGGGGTTGTAACCCAAAAATCCTAAGCTGGATGTACACTGCCATAGTGAGACCAATCATCACTTATGGAGCCATTGCATGGAGTAGTAAAACTAGCCTATTGACGACGATAGGAAACCTCTCCAAAATTCAAAGACTAACCTGTATATGCATTACAGGAGCAATGAGAACATGCCCAACGGCAGCCATGGAAGTGATTCTCAACCTCACCCCTCTACATATGGTGGTGGAAAGCGTTGCAGAAAGAACAAGATACAGACTAAGTAGAGAGGGAATCATTAAAAAAAACCACCTCCTCACTTCTTAGAAATCAGACAACCTAGGACATGCCACAAGACGGTATGATGGAAAAGTATAACTTTTCAAAGAAATTCGTTACGGAATTGAGCAACAAGAAGGAATGGGATCCAAATACCATTACCAGACTTGGAAAGAATGCCATTCAATGGTACACAGACGGCTCAAAAGCAATAGAAGGAACTGGGATAGGAGTGTTCGGGCCAGAAACCAAACACTCTGAAAGCTTGGGAAAAACTCCAAGTATCTTTCAAGCGGAAATCCACGCCATAAGAAAGTGTGCCCAGTTCAATATTAATAAAGGATACAGAAGCGAAGGATTATCATAATGTCGGATGGTCAAGCAGCCATTAAGGCACTGAGCTCTTGTGTAATCAGTTTCAAAATGGTGTGGGAATGCCTAGACAAACTCAATGAACTAGGCGAGAACAATATAGTCACCTTACTATGGAATCCAGGACACACTGGAATAGAAGGAAATGAAATAGCAGATGAACTAGAGGGGGACTGAAATACCTTTCTGGGAGCCTGATCCCTTTTGCGGAATCAGCCCCAATGTAATATTGGAAGAAATAAGTAAAGCCGAGAAAAAGAGAAGATCTGACCATTGGAAAGATCTAGCAGGGCTTATACAATCAAAGACTCTTCTGGGTGACTACAACCTGTTGAGATCAAAAGAATGCATAAGTCAACGTAAAACTGCGCTAAGAGTTTTAACAGGGATCCTGACGGGATATTGACGCCTGAATGGGCACCTGAAAAAGCTCAAAATAGTGGAGGAAGAAGAATGCAGATTTTGTGGAATGGAAGAAGAAACCTCCATCCACATACTTTCCAACTGCACAGCACTTCAGAATCCTAGAGCACAGCACCTAGGAGATTACTGGATAGAAGAGGAACATTTCCCTAAGTTGAAGCCTGCAGACATCCTAAAATTCTTCCGGGAAATAGGACTGAAGGAACTACTAGTTTCTGAAACTCTTCTCAGAAACTGAGTAGAAGTAAGGGGGCACAATAGATCTTTTAGGTCTCAGTGAATGTCACCCCAAAAAAAAATACATACATACATACATACATACATAGTACAGGGAGTCCTGTCAGGGACAAAAACGCAAAAGTTGTTTATTTCAACATTACACAGAGAGGGTTTACAAAATTTTTTTACAATTTGACTTTAAAACTCTAAGCTTTTTACATAGTTTTTTAAAAACTAATCTATTTCATGTTTACATTTTTGATCAACTAATTTTTATGTGAACTCTTCGTTTCCTGGTTACATTTATTTCTAGTCGCAGTTGATTTACATGCTTTTTCAACATGTCACAACAGATGGATTGTATCTTGGGAATGTTACTGGAAACACTAGATTTTTAAAATTTTGACGGTCATTGCCCTTTATTATTATAATTAAGTTTTCTTGGAAACATATAAAATGTATCTCAATGCTTGTATAGTTTATAAAGTTCCCTCATTTCTCCATCTATAACCCTGTGGCCAACTAAGAACGGCCGTCGGCCATATCTCAGGAGTGGATTATAGCACAGGTTCGGGAAAAATTTTTATAACAAAAGTGGCCTCGAGAAACGCCTGGAAATTATTTTCAGAATTGTAGGTCCACCGCTAGAGGACGTGTTTGACAGTTGAAATTTTAAAATGTGGAATTTTTTTAAATTTACTCAATTAACGAGCATATTAAATATTATAATCAGATTCCTCGACAAATTCTGCATATTTTTAATGGGACAAGCTTAAGTCTATTTCTTCAAATAAGGGGTGGGGGAAAGTGGGAACCTTGTTACGAAAAAACGCCTGTAATTCCGGTTCTGCTTGACCGATTTCAATAAACTTGATGTTATTTGAAAGAGCTTTTGTTGAACAATCGAAAATTTGTGAATATGAAGCAATCTGATTGATAACATAAGTGCTAGAGGGCGCTGTTTTATTTTTTTTAAATATTGTGTTTTCGAGTAACAATTTTAAATGGAAGCATACAAATTGAAGTAGATCTCTAAAAAGTAGACTGAATTACTAATAAAACACTGCAAACCGCAAGGCGATATCTCTTTCCTATCCTGAGATATCGTAAGAAACAGGTAAATGGTGGGAATTTTTCTTCCAACGTCTAAGTGGCTGGTATGCGTTTACAGAAATTATTAAATTTACCCTGAATGAAAAGATCTTACATTGGTCTGCAGTAATTTAAACTGTTATCATACTAATGTTATGGTTTCCACTAGATTACCTGAATGTAATGCTGTCGCTACTAGCAATGAGAACAAATTTTAAAATAATGTGATAAATCGAACAATTAAAACCTTTAATAAATAACTAGGTACGTAATTGGTGCCACCTTAGATGCTTGCAATGTCGTCCATCATTTTCAATGCATGAAATCAATCGTCGATGGGTAGAGAAAACAGCAGCTTCAATGTCTGCCCTTGAAATACTTCGTATTGTCTATCGTTTCCTTTCAACCATGTCAGCTCTTGTTGCAGGTCTATCGGCATAAACGAGATCTTTAACTTGCCCCACAAATAAAAATCTAAACAAGTTAGGTCTGGAGACCTCGGTGGCCAAATAAATGAGCTTCCAAATATCGGTTTTTATTGATATTTGATGCTTTTTATTTACTAACACATTGCTTGAAAACAAATATAACATTCTTATATAATTGAAAAAATCGGGATCGCCGAGTTGTATCACAAGATATCAGGTAGGTTTAATCCTACCGTCGAGTTGTACCACCGAATTTCCTGGGATGATTAACGATTTAAATAAAGTCTGATGACTAATGTCCTTAACAATTTTATATAAATTAGGTTTAAGATCAAAATATCCATATATAACAATTTCTACATACAAAAATAAAGATGAGGCATTTCTCACTAATGTTTAAGATCAAAACATCCATATGTAAGTAAATAAAAACAAATATGCGCCTAAATACAATTTATTATTAGTGGTACTGGGTATTCCCTCAATAAATACGGCTTATGTGTAATTTCGTAATGATCCACCTCGATAGTCAGTATAATCCCCAATAAAGGCGGAAATGGATTAACACAGGTAGTTGTGGTACAACTAGGTAGTCCCCGAAAAAATGTAGCACAACTTACTTCACCAGCCTTTTAGACGTTGGAAGACCAATTCCCGCCATTTACCTGTTTCTTACGATATCTCAGGATAGAAAAGAGATATCTTCCTGCGGTTTGCAGTGTTTTATTACTAATTTAGTCTACTTTTTAAAGACCTACTTCAATTTGTATGCTTCCATTTAAAATTGCTACGAGAAAACACAATATTAAAAAAAATAAAACAGCGCTCTCTAGCATTTATCTTATCAATCACATTGCTTCATATTTACAAATTTTCGATTGTTCAACAAAAGCTCTTTCAAACAACATCAAGTTTATTAAAATCGGTCAAGCAGAACCGGAATTACAGGCGGTTTTTCGTAACAAGGTTCCCACTCTCCCCCACCCCTTATTTGAAGAGATAGACTTAAACTGGTCCTATTGAAAATATGCAGCATTTGTCAAGGAATCTGATTAGAATATTTAATATGCTCCTTTACTGAGTAAATTTTGAAAAAATTTGCATATTGAAATTTTAACTGTCAAATACGCCCTCTAGCGGTGGACCTACAATTCTGAAAATAATTTCCAGGCGTTTTTTGATGCCACTTTTGTTATAATTTTTTTTCCCGAACCTGTGCTATAATCCACTCCTGAGATATGGCCGACGGCCGTTCTTAGTTGGCCACCCTGTACAAACAATTATAACGTGTTTCTCCGAGCTAGATGACCCCTCAGGTATTAGATTACACTCCATCAAAAAAATATTGTAAGCTACTTATTAATCCCTTCGCCAGTGGCGGCTCGTGGTAAAAATTTCAAGGTGTTCTGAAATTTAAAAAAAAGTTAACCTTGTAAGGGGGTTGTCCCCCATCCAGTCCTGAATCATCATAAGGGGCCCGTGGTGCCCGGGCCCACAGCGGCAACGTTTGAAGGGCGGCAAATGCTTCTCGGTAAAAACATTAAAGTTATTAGAAAAAACATAAAAACAGTTTTGTAACTATTTCCTTATAGAATTTGAGATGCACAGGATATAAGGAAACATTTGAAAGATTTAAAATATTAGAGTGCCTTTATCAAAAAAATATATCCCAAATAGAATTTGATAAGTATGCGAAAAACCTTATAACTTCTTATCCCGAAGATTTAGAAGACTCATTTATTTCTGAGTGTATTCATTTTAATCGATATATACAAGAAAAATTACATTCATTTACTTCAGAAAATAAAAGTGGTAGAAGCTAATTTTGGTGTTTATGTGAACAGAAGAATACAACAAACATTGTTCACAGTAAACATGGTATTATTATACAAATGTCAAATTTAATAAGGACAAAGAATCTGCAGAATACAGTGTTGCCACAGGTGGCTCGTTTGAGCCAGATCTGGCTCGTTTGAATTGAAAGTTCCTCGTTTACTCCTCTTTATTAAAATTGGCTCGTTTTTAAATTTCGCTGAATTTTAGTTGAAGTTGAATATTTCTGAACTCTCGTGAATTGAACTGAACGGTGTTGAGTGTTGGAATACTTGGGTTGGATTATTTGAATTAGTCGGAGCGGGCGAATGTAATTCGTGGATGCACTCAAAAATATAAATTTCCAAGAAATAGGTATTCACTTGTAAAAAACATTTTTGGAAAAGCTCGTTCTAGTATGAATTTCGCTCGTTTCCGACATGTCATCGGGCTCGAAAAAAATAGGCTTGTGGCAACACTGGCAGAATAGTTTCCCCAATTTGGACATTGCGTTTAGGATGTACCTCTGTTTGTTTGTGACGAATTGTTCGGCCGAAAGGTCTTTTTCGGTGATAAAACGAATTAAAAGTTTTCTGAGGTCAACAATGTCAAATGAAAAACTGAGTCATTTAGCAATTCTACACATTGAAGCACTTCTAGTGAATACTATAGATTTCAACGACATAGTTTCTGATTTTGCTTCCGCCAAGGCTCGCAAAAAACTTTTTAATTAAAGAGAAATAATGTGGTCACTTACCTAATTATTCATTCAATAAATCATTATCTACGTTTGTTTATTAATAGATGTATTTTATTTAGTTGTTTTTTTTCCTGTACAAATTGCCCTATTACCAGTATATATTGCAAAAATAAGATCCATCTAGTTCTATTCATTTATACTTTTAACACAATTTCGAGTTTCGGTAAAGCTTAATTCTTTTGTTGCAATTGCAAAAAATGGTAAGCAAGGATTAACAGTTGTTAAGCCTTACTTAATATTAAAACTACGTTGCCCTAAAAGGCCCTCAATGTTTTTCTGCTTTTTAGCACCATTAATTTATTTATAACATGTGTGTAGTGTAACATTGTAGTGCAATGACATGGGATAGGGGCGGCAAAAATTTGGGGCCCACAGCGGCATTGCACTTTAATCCGGCCCTGCCCCCATCAATTTTATAGTCGTCTCTCCGCCTTCCGTGTTGAAATATTGGATTTCTGGAACGATTGTCAATTACAATACAAGAAAAATAAAAGTCGCCCAACCGAAAGCGAACAGCGAAATATCTTGTGAAATATTTTAATTAATAAGAAGATTTTTTGGGAGCTCTGCATCACTTATGTATTAGCCGCCACTGTCCTTTGCTATATGCCTTGTTATCAATAATCTATTTCTATGTTTGACGTGACAATTGTAAATGTAAGTTTTAATTATTTTCTGTTCCCATTCGAAGCCCCCAGTGGGAGTAGGTGGGACTAGGAGGTCTGCAATAATCTAGTAAATTATGTCCTGACAGCAAACATGCCGTTCACAATGATAACATTTGCAGTGCCTATTAATTTGAATCTAATTACTTGAAACATTGTTGACCAACATAAGGTTTTTATGGTTATTAACGACCCGCTTATATCATTGGCCTCGACGTATTACTCCTGTCTAATGTTTTGCATCACAAAAAATCGTTCGATTTGTTAATTAATTGTGATGTTCTGGATTCTGGAATCAAATATTTTGATGATGCTTCAATGTATTCCGATACAGAAGATACAGACTAAGTAGAGAGAAAATCATTAAAAAAAAACACCTCACTTCTTAGAAATCAGACATTCTGGGACATGCCACAAAACGGTATGATGAAAAAATATAACTTTTCAAAGAAATTCGTTACGGAATTAAGCAACAAGAAAGAATGGGATTCAAATACCATTACCAGACTTGGAAATAATGCCATTCAATGGTACACAGACGGCTCAAAAGCAATAGAAGGAACTTGGGATAGGAGTGTTCGGGCCAGGAACCAAACACTCTGAAAGCTTGGGAAAAACCCCAAGTATCTTTCAAGCGGAAATCCACGCCATAAGAAAGTACGCCCAGTTCAATATTGATAAAGGATACAGAAGACAAAGGATTATCATAATGTCGGATAGTCAAGCAGCCATTAAGGCACTGAGCTCTTGTGTAATCAGTCCCAAAATGGTGTGGGAATGCCTAGACAAACTTGGCGAGAACAATATGGTCACCTTACTATGGATTCCAGGACACACTGGAATAGAAGGAAATGAAATAGCAGATGAACTAGCAAAGAGGGGGACTGAAATACCTTTCTGGGAGCCTGATCCATTTTGCGGAATCAGCCCCAATGTAATATTGGAAGAAATAAGTAAAGCCGAGAAAAAGAGAAGATCTGACCATTGGAAAGATCTAGTAGGGCTTATACAATCAAAGACTCTTCTAGGTGACTACAAACTGTTGATATCAAATGAATGCACAAGTCAAAGTAAAACTGCGCTAAGAATTTTAACAGGGATCCTAACGGGACATTGTCGCCTGAATGGGCACCTGAAAAAGCTCAAAATAGTGGAGGAAGAAGAATGCAAATTTTGTGGAATGGAAGAAGAAACCTCCATCCACATACTTTCCAACTGCACAGCACTCCAGAATCCTAGAGCTCAGCACCTAGGAGATTCCTGGATAGAAGAGGAACATTTACCTAAGTTGAAGCCTGCAGACATCCTAAAATTCCTCCAGGAAATAGGACTAAAGGAACTACTAATTTCTGAGACTCACCTCAGAAACTGAGTAGAAGTAAGGGGGCACAATAGATCTTTTAGGTCTCAGTGAATGTCACCCCAAAATACATATATACATACATACATGTATTCCGATCATTTTTGAATATTTGTTACAGCTCACAGTAATTCTAGGACACAACCATTTTTTTAGATCTGGTTTGTGGTGAGCGGGTCTACTACGACCTCCACTGCGACTATTAATAGTCCAGTGTGACCTATTCATTTTTATCAAAAGAATGCAGCCTCTTAATAAAGCATATTAGCTTATTTGGTGAATATTTCAGGTATGAGGGCGAGCCCGCAGATACCTGACTCGGGCTGCGTTAGGGCAGGCACAAATTATATGACAATCCATGTCTTGTCAGACCACAATGACATTTAGTCAAGGAGGAATCGGCGCATGAGTACCGAAACCTATTCCACCTCAATTTTTTCATGCGATCCTCTTCAAATTGCCATACTGATGATATGAATGCATGTTGCCATGGGGCAACCCGGTGCCATATTGTTTAAACAATTGCAAGGAATTTTTATTTTTCAACTGGACAAATTTTTTTTATATTCTTTATTGAAATATCAATAGAAAAGGTCCTATGACTTTTCACGATAAAGTTGATATTTCCAAAGTAATGAATTTTAAGGTTCAAAAAATCTCAAATTTGGGTACTTTCGACCCATGGAAAATACAGGGTGTTTTCAAATGACACCTATAATGTTTACATGTAGATACCTCTCGTAAAATTGGACAAAATGATACAAGGATTACGGGGTCCAGCCTCTTTAGTTTTCGAATTACAGGGTGTTAAAGTTTTGAAAAATTGAATGTTTTAATTCGATAACTTTGGAATGAATGAATAAATTGATTTTACATTTGGCAGGTTCTTTTTAAATGTAAAAGGGCATATTTTGATGGAAAAATATTTTTCAATTTTTGATTCAGTGGTGAACATTTGGAAGAATATGTTTCCCATCCCAATTTTACGCCACTGACATTTGAAGCAATTTTTATTCAATTTTGTATTCCTCAATGGTTTTCACGTGAAAAACGAAAAACCTTCACGTATCAGAAAATTTCTAGTTTTCAAGATATTTAATGATTTCATGAGGTCTACAAGATCACTGCAATAAATTAAAAATTTTTTTCAATAACTACCAAGTACTCATGGTTGGAATATGTAAAAGGAACTAATTTATAAAACGGCGATTCATCTAAAACATTCGGAGATTATTGAAAATACAGGTCCAAACTTGTGAATTTATTAACAAAAGAATTAAGCAGCCAACAAATTACAAAAGATGTCCAAAACTTTGTCCATTTACATTTATACACAGTTTGCAACGTTTTCTCATTGAAAATCGCATACCTTGGAAAGACTGGCGATTGCCGGAAATAATTGTTGTAGCTGCATGGATTCTTTCTATTTTTTTCAAATAAAATCACTAGTTGGAACAAATATTTTCAACAATTTTCTCCGAATGTTTTAGATGCATTGCTGTTTCATAAATTAGTTCCTGTTACATATTCCAACCATGAGTACTTGGTAGTTATTGAAAAAAATACAAGAAAATTTTTTTTTAATTAATTATTAAAAAGTGATCTTGCAGGAAATCATTAAATATCTTCAAAACTACACAATTTTTTTAATTCGTAAAGGTTTTTCGTTTTTCACGTGAAAACCATTGAGGAATACAAAATTGAATAAAAATTGCTTCAAATGTCAGTGGCGTAAAATTGGGAGGGGAAAGGTAACATATTCTTCCAAATGTTCACCACTGGATCAAAAATTAAAAATATTTTTTCATCAAAATATGCCCTTTTACATTTAAAAAGAACCTGCCAAATGTCGAATCAATTTATTCATCCATTCCAAAGTTATCGAATTGAAGCATTCAATTTTTCAAAACTTAAACATCCTGTAATTCGAAAAGTAAAGAGGCTAGACCCCTTAATCCTTATGTCATTTTGTCCAATTTTAGGAGAGGTATCTACATGCAAACGTTGTAGGTGTCATTTAAAAACACCCTGTATTTTTCATGGGTCGAAAGTACCCAAATTTGAGATTTTTCTTACCTTAAAAAATTCATTACTTTGGAAATATCAACTTTATCGTGAAAAGTCATAGGACCTTTTTTATTGGTATTTTAATAAAGAATATGAAAAAAATTTGTACGGTTGAGAAATAACAATTCCTTTCAATTGTTTAAACAATTTCGGTTCAAACAATATGGCACCGGGTTGCCCCATGGCAACATGCATTTATATCATCAGTAGGGCAATTTGAAGAGGATCGCTTAAAAAAATTGAGGTGGAATAGTTTTTCGTACTCATGCGCCGATTCCTCCTAGACTAATTAGATTAGATTTTATGGGGTGGCTTTTGCCGTATTCTACTGCGACCTTTTCTGATCTATTGTGATCCTCTTAACTCTAGATTACATTCTCCAGCCTAACTCTTTTTAAAAAATCTATTAGCGTGGAGACTGAACCTTTCATATAGCTTTCTGCCAATGGCTTTTCCTCGCCTAATGCAAAAAACCTCACATTTGCCAGGCTATCACACTGACATAGAATGTGTTCTGCCGTTTCTTTCCTATCTTTGGCTGACGACAATGACATAAATGTAGGAATTTTCAAGAATTGTTTGCACAGAATATACTTTTTTTTCGCTGCAGTTTCAGATTGTACTCATTTGAATGGATAAATGTTTTACTTTCTTTGTTGGCTGATGTGTTTATCTTTATTTTGACGAGGGATTAGGAAAGTTTAAATAAAAAAATACTTTACTTATAATAATAAAATATATTTGTCCAGAAATCTACATAAAAAATGGGAACGTTAAAGTGATCAATGACTGTAATATACTTATAAAATATAATTTACCATTTTAGTAGCAATAGAGACAATTTTAAAATGGGGTTTAGTATCAAACAATACTAATTCAAAAATAAACCAAGCATGGTTTAGTGTTCTTTGGTACTAAATCCAATATGATTTGTAAAATATTATAGATAAACAGAAGCTGCTTTCGAAACTTAATTAAATTGAAAAAAAACAATGAAAACTAAAAACAAAAAATATATAGAACTAGTATGTACTCGTCAAATTCCATCACTAAAAAGATTTAGGAGAGAATCTAAATAAATAACATTTATAAAATAGTTGATCAATTAAATATTAAGTAGTAGTTGGTACACAATAATGACATTTTTTGAACATTTAATACATTTATTTTCCCCCAAAACAAAAAACAATTTCAGCTACTAAATTAAAAAATATGCTAAATTTAAAACAGTACATCAGAGGCTAAAAATTAATAATATTTAGTTTAAATTTTGATCATGTTATTTTAATTGCATTATTTAGAATAAGTTGGACATAATCCTTAACCCATGACAACTGGTTGTGTAAATCACAATATCTGAAATCAAAGCAAACGCAAAATAATAAAATTACAATGTCAAATAAATGTATGGGCCCTTTATAAACATTCACAAATTGGGTATTTTATGTCAACCAGTAATTACTTCATAAAATAAGCAAATTTTTACATATAATATGAAATGTTGTCTTTCAGAAATCTTTATTAGTCAGAAAAACAATATGATACCTACTGCATTTTCTGCAGGTATTTGTTTTAAATACGAGCACGTAACTTTTACTTTTACATGTCCGATTTCTCTGTTGTTTCTATAACCATATATGCCAGTAACAATATATGGTCAACATCATTATTGTTAAGACTACGGATTCAAGTGAAATTCCCGCCTTGTGAACGTTTTATTGCAGGTTAAAATATAATTATGTATAATCCTTTTTTTAAAAGTAAGCAATTACGTATATTTCACACTCATGATACCGAAATAATTTTTTTAATGAAGTGCCCTGTTGCATGGTTTGAACACATATTAAGAGAGATATTTACTGAACGCAGCAGGAATTCTTGTGTCCGTTTTTCGATTTTAGTCTGGATTTCGGACGGTATTTCTCCAGATATGCCAGCTGTTTGGCATTGATTGCACCTCTACGTTTTCTGAAAAAAAAATAAAACAATGAATTAGTTAAATCAACATAAAATACTTGCTAGAAAATGCTTACATTTACAGAGTATTCATAATTGTTGCTTTAACCAGATAATTGAGCGTGAACAAGGTTAAAAAGCTTATAACACTTTTTGCAGCTTGCATGGATTCCGCAGGAAATAATTTTGAACACTTGCTGTGTTCGTTTTTTGAATTGCATCAGAGGTATTTTAGTTGAAATTCATACTTCATGAAATATTGATGCTTTTGTTATTATTAATTGAAAAAAATACCAAGTTGTATTCCAAATAGAACTACACGCAATTTTCAATGACAATATACAGGGGGTGCCATTTAAAAATAAAAAGTGAGGGGTAGCTACCACAGGGCTGTCAAATGTAAAACATTTTTTTATAAGCCATTGGGAGGGTACTTCAATGGAATTCAATGCAGTTTTTTTATTTATTAATTATCTTGTCAAATAAGCGATAACTTGGGACACCCGGTATAACACCTAGTCCTTGAATCAACTGCACAAATATTTGCCGTTTTTATCAACTCCCATGAAAACTACGAAAACCATTATAACAATTAACTAGGTTGATCTAATTTAACTTCAAAGGAGGGAATTGAGATATTTTATTAGTAACAATTAACTGGATTATAAGTAAAATGCTATTTGCAGATACGTTAATGTAGTCAATAAACATTACATATTTAGCCAACTTGTCTCGGGATTTCTATTAATAATCCGAGAGTAGTTAAACTGGCTCCAAGAAAAATATTCGATAAATTTGAATTTTTGCAGTAATCAGACCAGAACGAAGTCTTAAATTATAAGACTTAACAAAAACTTGAAAGCATTTAAAAGAAAGAAAGCATTTAAAAGAAAATCGAAACATAGTGTACAAAACTGAAAAATTTCTAATACCTAGATCTCATTAAGGTAAGGTTTATTTGAGTAAGTGAGGCTTATAATTTATGAAGATCCATACTGAAGGATAAAATTAAACAATTTAATTTGTTTAAATCTTTATTATACAGTGTGGAAACCACTTATGGAATAAAATTCTTTGTCATTATTTTAGAAAATTATGAAAAATGCCGAGACACGTCAACATGAATTGAGTTGTGCGTTATGTAAACATGAATTTAAATGTACAGGGTGATTCACGCAAGTATGCCATAGTCGGTGTTGTTTTTTTTAATGAAACACCCTGTATATTTGCATATTTTTGAAATCCTCTGAAATCCGGGTGAAATTTTTATTTTTACAGTTATTAAACACATACATAAAATACCTGATGTATTTGATTTTAATACATTAAAATAAATGGTCAAAATGTTCTCCACCTAGTTGTTGGCAATAGCACAGTCTCCTATAGAGCTCCTCCTTACTTTGTTTAAAGTTTGAGGTGAAATATTCCGTATTTCTGTAGTTATCCTGTCTTTGAAGTCTACGATGCTAGTTAGTTGTGTTGCATATACTTTGTTCTTGAGATGACCCCACAGAAAAAATCTAATAGCGTAAGGTCTGGCGATCTAGCTGGCCACTCAATAGTACCTCTTTGTCCAATCCATTTATTGGGGAAGATTTCATCCAAATAAGTTCTTACCATTAAAGCATAATGGGGTGTTGCCCCGTCTTGCTGGAACCAAACATTTTCATTCGGTAAGCTAGGATCTATTGCGTTGGGATATAAGTTTGCCAATGCAGGAATAACTTCATTTCTAAGCATATTTAAATATTTTTCAGCTGTCAAATTTCCATCTATAAATATAGGACCAATAAAATGGTCGCCTATGATACCGGCCCAAACGTTCACCTTTTGAGTGTACTGTTTATGTGTCTCACGCATCCAATTAGGATTCTCTGCTGACCAATATCTACAGTTCTGTCGGTTTACCTCTCCATTCAATGTGAATGTTGATTCGTCAGAAAAAAGAATGGTACCAAGAGCTATCTCATTTCTGTTCAGCTTATTCATCAATCTTTCGCAGAAATCCATTCTACGATCTGGATCGTCTTCTGTTAACTCCTGCACAAAAGTTAATTTGTAGGGATGAAGTTTTTTTTTATGAAGACATCTTAGAACAGTTGTATGACTAACATTATTTTCACGGGCAATTTGACGTGTTTTTGAAGTTGGATTCTCTTCGACACTTAACAAAATATCCACTTTCACATCATCTTTAACGAAGTGTGGTTTTCTTTTCAATGGTTTGACATGTCCAAGTTTTCTGAATTGTGCATGAATTTTAGACACAGTACTTTGTGAAATATTAGGCATTAGGCGATTCGGGATACCTGTGATTAAATAAGTTTGCCACTTCAACTTGACTTCTGCAGTTATCCCCGTACCCGATCATCATTAAAATCTCAATTCGGTGAGTCTCAGTTAAATATTTCATTGTTATGTCGACAAGGAAAGAGTGTTTGACACAGATTTTACTTTTTCAGTATAAACTGTCAACACATCAACAACTGACAGAATAGAAAACAATCCACATTATTCACCGATTTAAAACAATCCACATTATTTACCGATTTTGTCTAATTATTGGCGTTTTTAGGCAATTTTTAGGTATTTATCATAAAATTCATGGGCGTAGCAGGTTTTGTTTAATAAACAAATACGTCTAATAATTAGTTAGTTTAGATTTTTGATAAATCCATATTTAGCTAATTTAAAAAAGTACCAATATTTCAAGTGTAATAAATTATTAACTTTAAAATTTCACCCTGTATAATTCATAATTGACCATACATTATTTAGTTTGTTGGAATCGGTTCATTGAGAGGATTTCAAAAATATGTAAATATACAGGGTGTTTCATTTAAAAAAAAACAACACCGACTATGGCATACTTGCGTGAATCACCCTGTACATTTAAATTTATGTTTACATAAAGCACAACTCAATTTAAAAGTTGACGTGTCTCGGCATTTTTTATAATTTTCTAAAATAATGACAAAGAATTTTATTCCATAAGTGGTTTCCACACTGTATGTGTACTTATGTTCAATTTAATGAGTTTGATAAAGCTACTGTGTTAAAACATTAGTTCAAATATAATGAAGATTTAAACGAATTAAATTGTTTTATTTCATCCTTAAGATTTATTTGTTTTATCAAAATTTAAAACCAGAAATTTAATTTTTTGAAACATTGGAAGCAATCCAAATCATTCAAATGAAAATACTGACATTCCTTTAAAATCCTTAAATAATAAAGTCACATGAAGTGTATACGTCATTTATCTATTTGTAAACACTGCATTTTTTAACAACGTACTTTGAATAAACCTAATATTATAATTTTCAACGTATTTTTAACAATTGTTATACGTCTATCGACCACAATAATTATTTAATGAAGTTAAACAAAACATAATAGTCATACTGACGTGCATTAAAGCAGCTGCAGAAAATTAGTCACAGAATTGTTTTAATATTTTGCATATTTAAATAATTTTACAATAAAACTGTATACCCATATGGTGAGTTAGTACAAACACAGTATGATAAATGTTAAGTAATGCTTAATTTTACCAAATTCCATCTAAAATCTTAACAAACAAATGCGCCTACGTTTTGCGAAATTCAAACGTCTATGATAAAATTTAATCTAGCAGAGTAACTATTACCCTATTACAAAGTGTATTAGCAAGTTTAAATCAAAAAGATAACTTTCAGTTCCTATAAATATCTGCAAATTACCTTGAACTAAAATATAACCACGTTATGTACCTCATCCGATTACTTTTTATCTAAATTTTATTCTTGGGAAATAACAATTTATCATCAAAGTTAAACTGTATCATCTCACAAAAAAAAAAACACAATATAAAACTATGCTTTAATTGAATTCAATGTGCGGTATAGAACTGAAAGAAGTGGTTTTACTTTAATCAGAAAATATACTTAAAAAAGCAAACAATGAGAATTTAAAAAATAACTTGGTTAACCGGAAGAGTGAAAAAAGCTTTGACGACTCCCAAAGAAAACTTGTATTATTGTTTAGGAAATGTATTCCATACTTTTCGGAAACACTGTATATAGTCGAGCGGATAAAGCAAAAAAGTTCGGAATTTTTTCCCTAAAGACCGATCGGAATGCGGTTTTTTGCATTCGCTTCGGAAAATTATTTGTAAAAAATTTACCTACTTTGTTCCCATTACAAATCGGGAATTGCATCGCTGCAGTCAAAAATGCATCTTTTGGGAGGCCTCTGTAAATAAGAGTCAGATCTGGCTCAAATCGGGTACCGGGAGTTTTCGAGGTCGCTGATCACGATTATGATGTTGAAATTGACCCCCCGGACACCTGGGGATCAGGAACGCCGATGAACCTCGTCTCCGTGGGACTCTCCAAGAAATCACGAGGGGAACGAAAAAAACTCCGCGCCCGGGGGTTTTCCGGTGGCTGAATGCAAATATGGCATCGGCGAACCCCCCGGACACCTGGTGCACCCGATCCTCGACCTGGACGTCATCCCCGAGAACTTTCTTGACAATATCGACAAGAACAGCCCGGAAATTATTGGAGGCGTGTTTTTTGAGACGTGAAATCACAATTTCACGTCGAAAACGACCCTTCCACCACGTGGTGCACCGGAACCTGCGCTTGAACATCGTCTCCGAGGGTTTTCCAAATAAAATCGAAAAAGGTGGACCGAAAATCGTTATAAGGGGTTTTTGGGCCGTTCGAGGCCAGGGCACTGCGCACCAGGTGTTCAGGGAGTCGTTTCCCGCGCAAAATTCTGATTAAGCGGCCCAAAAAACCCCTTATAACGATTTTCGGTTCACCTTTTTCGATTTTGTTTGGAAAACCCTCGGAGACGATGTTCAAGCGCAGGTTGCGGAGCACCAGGTGGTGGGAATGTCGTTTTCGACGTGAAATCGTAATTTCGCGCCTCAAAAAACACGCCTCCAATAATTTCCGGGCTGTTTTTGTCGATATTGTCAAGAAAGTTCTCGGGGATGATGTCCAGGTCGAGGTTCGGGGGCACCAGGTGTCCGGAGGGTGTTCGCCGATGCCATATTTGAATTCAGCCGCCCGAAAAACCCCCGGGAGCAGAGTTTTTTTTCGTTCCCCTCGTGATTTCTTGGAGAGTCCCACGGAGACGAGGTTCATCGGCGTTTCTGAGCCCCAGGTGTCCGGGGGGTCAATTTCAACATCATAATCGTGATCAGCGACCTCGAAAACCCGCGGGTACCCGATTTGAGCCAGTTCTGACTCTTATTTACAGAGGCCTCCCAAAAGATGCATTTTTGATTGCAGCGATGCAATTCCCGATTTGTAATGGGAACAAAGTTGGTACATTTTTTACAAATAATTTTCTGAAGCGAATCCAAAAAACCGCATTCCGATCCGTCTTTAGGGAAAAAATTCCGAACTTTGAGCCTGTTTTGTGCTTTATCCGCTCGACTAATATCATTGTAGTTGTTAATTCTATGCAAATGTGTGAGTCACACTTTGTTTATTAATTTTTAGAACAATATTATTCTTAAACCGGTGTTATCAATGGAATTTCAAATCGATCTATTTAACACTCTTTAAATCTCATGAGATTCAAATTAAAAAAAACCCTCTTGGTGTATTTTTACAAATCTCTGTAAAACTCCCAGACTTCTTAATATAAATTGATAATGATACGCCTTTATTATAAAAAAAAAGTCAAAAAAAAGAGTTTTGTCTGGATTACGTTTTTACGTGAAGGCATTTCTCTGGATCAGACAGGATGGAATAATAAGCAACAGCTTAATTAAACAATAAGATTTTTATTTTCTTGGCCGTCTGCACTCACCAACAAACTTTTTAATTGCGTAAATAAAAAAAGAGAGAAAAATGTTTTGTCTGGATTGTGTTTTTACGTGAAGGTATTTTTCTGGATCAGACAGGCTGGAATAATAAGCAGCATCTTAATTAAATCATGAGATTTTTATTTTCTTGGTCGTCTGCATTCAACAACATACTTTTTAATTGCGTAAATGGGAATCGGATGTCTCTCTCATTATCATTATCCAACTGCAGGTGTTAATTTCTTAAAATGGCAGTTGGTTATGGAAGAGACACTGAGCATAACCTAATCGATATTCTCTCGTAATGGAGTTATTAATTAACCCACGTCATTGATTTTGAAACTTCTGCTTTCCCCTTTAATGTTTATAGAACGAAATATCATCCGACCAAATTATAAAATAATATTTATAGAACAGATAGAAGATAATTAAAACGACTTTCGTTATAACAATCGCATGATTTTGGAATATCAGGAAGTTAAATATAGATTAACATTATATTTTAAATGAAATAATGGGAAGCGGTACAAGGAAATACACAAAATAATTCGATAGGCAACTTCTAATTTTGTACAAAGATATTGATTACTACGAAATATTGTCAACCTTGATTAAAACATCGTCAAATTTTAATAAAACACGAGAAAAGTTTTTATATTCGCACATCTGGTGACATTTTTTGTATGTCCCTGTATTTTTTTCAGAGTGGAGCTTTGAAAAGCAATTGTATATGTTACCGTGAAATACCGAAATCTGGTGAATGTCGACATAAACCGGTGAATGTCAACATTCTCAACGTTGCTTGACGTATGTCCGAAATATTGTTGAAATTTCATTATTTCTAACTTACACCGGCGATTGTCGACATTCAGGATGCACTCATGGTGTATGTTAGAAAGATTTTTTTTTGAATTGAAAACAAAACAAATCCATAGATCATTATTTATTAAATAATATGGGAAAAGGACTTTGTTGAACTCAAAACAAACAGTAGAACATAAAAATATAAAATGAAATATAAAACATAAGAACTGGAGTAATTTGATGTATTAACCCACTTTGGAGCCACGCTCTACCAGTATGCGCAGCGACGCCTTGAACAAACGCACTGTTGTCCAAGACGGTAGACTGTAGTGAAGTTCTTTTATTCTAATCAAACCCAAATGAATAATAGGGTGAAATAAAATACTCTATGGAATAAAGAGTATCTATTACTACTGCAAACAGTGGGTTGTAAGGCCATAGCATGCAATCCCTACCGGCTACTTGCCTTTACAAAGTTTAAATTAAAACACTCACTTCAAATTACAATCACAACTAAGTAATTATAGAATTTGTGATTAGTCCAAAACCTGGCCTGTTTTTATACTCACCAGGAAATGGTGTATGACTATAAACTATCACTGTAACTGAAATGACGTCGTAGGAATAGAAATTAACTAGAAAGGAATTATTTTCTCGTAATGAGATTTGGAAAGAATTTTTCTTGACAATATTTTTATATCTGTCACACTGACATTTTTCTCAAAACCTTCCTCGTTTTTCTATTCGAACATAACGATGACAGTCGTCGCTCACTCTCACGATCAAGTGAATGACGACGTGAAATGAATACAATAATATTATAATTTTTTAAGGAACATGAATTCCGAACAAGAACAATATCTTATTTATTGCAACAACTTAAACTACCGTGGCAATTCGAATTGCACAAAAGTTCCTTGCTTTTTCAGCTGCATTTAGTCGTGAAACACTTCCTTTTGCAGTTACAACGTGTATAGCCTTGCCCTCCACTTTTTGAATTAGCAGAAGCTGCTTCTCTTAGCGAGATTTCTTTTGTTGA
This sequence comes from Galerucella calmariensis, assembly GCA_910591675.1. Lineage (NCBI taxonomy): Eukaryota > Metazoa > Arthropoda > Insecta > Coleoptera > Chrysomelidae > Galerucella > Galerucella calmariensis. Next base: position 967,528 of record CAJUYG010000004.1, on the reverse strand, counting down.
AACTTCGTCCATGGAAAGTAACTTCACTTTACAAATTACGAACTGATTTCGGGTGAAAAGCTGCTTTAAGGTACCATTTTTGTTGGCTAATCTATAAAAGTCTGAATCTTCTATTCCAACAACAACCGCTAACACATTTCGAGGGTCTGTACGACCACGGTCGACATCAGGGACTTGAATTCTTACGGTATCACCAATTTGGGCAGGAGGAAACTTTTTTTTGAGGTTCGCAACATTTTTGTTGCTTGAAGTAGAAGATTCTCTTTTGCAGCTACTCTTTTTAAAGAAATTAGCTCGTGTTGTTCAGTCAGTGCTTGAGATGAAGATGTGCTAAGAGTGGCGGATCAGTCAGTGCTTGAGATGAAGACGTGCCAGGTTGCGGATCAGCTCCAATGGTATTTTCATTATCCATGTCTGTTTCAACATAAGCTTCTAGCTGTTCTTCGGTCCCAATGTTTGAAATTTGCCCGCGAGGGAGTGATGACGATGTTATACCCCTTTTTGGTTTAACGCCAAACAGGGCTTCATAAGGACTCTGGCGTATTCATTCATGATAAGTTGTGTTTTTGGCGAATTGGACAAACGGCAAACCTTCTGACCACTTTTTGAATCATTGTCTTGCATCCAAGCAGTTAACATATTTTGTATGTCCTGATTGGCTCATTCAACTGAGTCTTGTGTTTGACTGTGACGAGGCTTTCCGTGCACTATTTTAACATCTTTCCATATAGCGCATAGTTCATATATGACTCGATTACTGAACTCTCTGCCATTATCCGAATGCAATATAGCGGGAGCACCAAATGTTAAAAAAATTTGGAGAAGGTGTTATGCTACTTCTTCCGATCTCTTGGTTTTTAAAGGTCGTAACTGGACAAATTTGGTTAAATGATCTTGATATACCATTATAAACTTGTAATCGCCATCCTTGTGTGATTGCAAGTATATCAAGTCGACTTGACATCTAGAGTTCAGTTTTCAGTTTATTCATTATAAATATTTAAATACAGTAATTTTACAATTTACTTCATTTCATTTAATATCCTCCAACTCAGTTCGTGCATAGACAAAAATTTGTCTGTTTTGCACTGGACTAAGTTTTAAGATATCTTATTTATTGTATAGGTAATAAAAGGTTGGTGTTTTCAACTTTAGTTTTGCTGTAGGGTAAAGCAGAGGAAGCATAACATCCAACGGAGAATAATTAATTATTTTCGTACATAGAAACATTGATGCTATAATTTACCGATTTATTGATAATGTCATTTTCAAGATATAATATCCATAAACAATTGTGAATGAGTTGTTATGTAGTTTTTTATATGTTTTTTTAAATTTAAATAGTTTGGGTTCTGTTTTAATACTAATTGGGATTAGGTTATAAAATTTTGGACCGAAGAAAAAAAACGATCTTTGAGTTACAGTTTTTTTAAAATACGGGACATGTAGATCCATATTCAATTCGGAACTGAGCATTGGTTTCACAACAATACCTTTTTTAGGCGCACTATGTTTCATTTGACATTGTTTACACAAATTTAAATACAACATTACAATTTCATAAGTAATATTTTTGTATCTAACTTGCAATTCTTTAAGCATTCTTGTTCTTCCTCCATAGCCTGTTCTTATGTGAGTTTTAGAAAGTATTGTAAAACAACTCATCATTAGTGACATAATACTGGATATTTGTTTCTCCTGGTTTTAATGGCACAATTAACTTTTCTTCATCACTAACTTTTAAAATGTCAAAACATTTTAAACGTCTGTAGTCCAAAGGTGTACTACACTTACTTTTAGCAGGAATTACTACAGAAAGGATTTTAGAGTACTTTTCTTGTGAAAAATAAAAACGATTGTCTTCTTGTTTACTTCCAAATAAGGCATGTAACTTTTCAAAAAACTTATCACGATTCACTGTAGTAGCCATTGAATACAAATTATAATTTCTAATAAGAAAATTAAATTAGGTTAGGGAGCGCTGTCAAACGTTGCGTTAGACTGACGAAGACAAAGCTAACTGAAACAAGGGACTGGAACCGTCTAAAAACTTGTCGCGACCTGCAGTGTTCGAGGTTCACCGGACCTCATTTGTGTTTGTCGACATATACCGGTGAAAGTCCTAATGTTTAATAGAAGTTCGGACTTTCACCAAGGCATTTGACATTTGTCGACATCCACCGGCGAATGTTGACAATCACTACTTTCGGTCTTTCACGGTAACATATACATAATAAAGATGGGAAAATATATGCTTTTAATCACCAGTCCGTAAATATTTTTTTGTTTATGGCTTCCCATTAATAATCCGCATCAGTCACTTCACTATAAGTATAAACAGACAGAATTAACCGTTAGTGCGATAGGAAGTTACAATGAACTCCTAGAAAATATCCACATAATTAAAACTAGTTTCACCCACCAGTAAGAGTGAAAATTTTGAAATATATACAGAGCACGTAATTTCTTATGGAACCTTCCTGGATTACACAAGTACGACAAGGAAAATATGAGAAAAACAGCTTGAAAGAGAGAGAAAGTATAACTGTTTGCGCGCATCGGAGGCGTGCACTCAGGTCTAGGGGATGGCCGAATGTTGATTGTCCTTTACAGAGAGAAAGAGAATTCACTAGTAGGTGGTATTCAGAACTTGAAAGAGAGATAAAGTGTAACTGTGCGCGCGCATCGGAGGCGTGTACCCAGGTCTAGGGGATGGCCGAATGTTTATTGTCCGTTCTGAATACCCTACTAGTGAATTCTCTTTCTCTCTGTAAAGGACAATCAACATTCGGCCATCCCCTAGACCTGGGTACACGCCTTCGATACGCGCGTACAGTTATACTTTCTCTCTCTTTCAAGCTGTTTTTCTCATATTTTCCTTGTCGTACTTGTGTAATCCAGGAAGGTTCCATAAGAAATTACGTGATCTGTATATAAATATAATTGAATTGATTCTTATGAAACATTTGATCGATTCAAAAATATCAACATTAAGAATATACTCACTCTCTGATCAGCTCTACCGCTTCCTCGTACTTGAGTCCTAGCTCAATAAGAGCTAGAGCTACCATAACAGGAGCTCTACCCAGCCCGGCAATGCAATGAACGGCTACACAGCAGTCGGGATTGTCATTGAACTGATTTTTAAGTATTTTGAACCAATCGTCGACAATTTTATTTGGTGGGAAAGTGCCGTCGGGATAGCTTAGGTCGAAGACTTCAATATTGTGGTTGTTCAGCTCTTCCACTTTATACGACGGTTCGCAAACTCTAACTACTGCTGTTACCCGATGTTTTTCCAGCTCCTGCAAACAAATGCTATTATAATAAAAGGGTCAATTTTTGAAACATTAGGAGTGGGAGGATTTGGTATAATTAAATGTTTTCTACATTGTCCTTAAGAATTCAGGACAAATGATATGGTCCCCAAATTGGTTGAATTTTAATTAACTTAGAGCAAGCTTAAAATGAGAAAGAAAATAAATCAACTTTAATGTAAAGTTCTTTCTACATGCTTTAATTAAATTGATGAAAAGTTATATGTGCACTCAAAGCTTAGCTCTCCGACACATCCATATTATGTAGCCGGGTTTTATTGAATGCACTGCCCTTTCGGAGGTCAAAGGTTAATAGTATTATATTATTTTAGTTCCAAGCTTTTCATGGCTCGTAAACTAGACACAGCATTGTGTTGTATCTACAAACAGGGTGGCCGTCAAAATAGTAATTTACGTTACAAGACCGGAAAGTGTTGTTTTTCAGATCGAGATCGAGACAAGTAGATTTCAGGGCGAGCCGTAGGCGAGTCCTGGAAGCTTGGTGAGACCTGCAAAACACTTATTTTCGGGTGCGTGACGTACAATATTTTTTTTTAAGACGGACACTTCGATATACATTCAATTCTTTATTTTACTTTTCATCACGATACACTTACTCACGGTATGCTGATTTCTACTCCAAATTGCGTCCGAGCCACGCAGTTACGTCACGCGGGAACCAGGAATTTACACCCACCTCTCACCAGTCGGCAGTCGGCAGTCATTCGATTCATTGTGTTTTCATGCAATACAATGTGTTGTTAGCTTTAATTTCAATTTTAATTGAGTTGATTCGTTTATTTGGAATTTTATTACCCACTAATTTACTGTTATTAGTGTTATTTAATACTGTTTTATAATATAAGGCTATTTTTGTTTTGTAACGATTAAGGGAAATTAATAGGAAAATCAGTTTTCAAAACGGTTATTTAAAAATCTAGATTTTGTATTGGTCAATTTTTCAGTTTCATAATGAAAACCAGTGTTATAATGAGTATCATTATGAAACTGAAAATTGGCATTTAATCAATAATTTATAGTATAGGAGTAGAAAAAGCTTATTTTTAGAATCATTTATTGAAATTTGTTACTTTTGACATATTCTTGTCCAGTTTTGTCAGGCAGTAGGCAGACCGAATATTTTCTGTAGAATGTCGAGAAAAGACCAAAATAAATGTCGAGCACCAGACCAAAAATTCTTAATGACCAAGGTAAATACCTACATATTTAAACTTATCAATTTTTCTTTACAATAATTTATTACTAATATTGTATAACAGTATATGTGGTCCCGTAGGGTGGTTCGAGACCCGGTTTGTGCATTTTTTTATATTTTTTTTTCAAATCAAATTTCTTTTTCGTAGAAAAAATAGTGTAGGTATGCAAGTTTCATGTAATGGTTATTAATACTCGCCTTTTGCTCGTTTCGTATTCGTGACACCTTTGTTAAAGAGTCTTGTATAATAAATAAAATATAATGGTAGAAATATGAAATATAAAATATTTGTAATATAATGGTGTGGTTCAATTTTGCCCACCCATAAATATTTCTGTTTCAAATCTTTTTAAAATGTAAAAAATATATATTACCTTCATATTTCTACACGTTTTGTACATTGTTAACTCCCAGCATCATTGTACTTACCAAAAAAAGATAACTAAGTTACTGATAATAAAGTAATATTTCATATTATGTCTGAAAAACCATGTCGAATTTAAATAATCATTCATTAAGTGGAAATATGCATGAAAATTAAACACAGAGTATTTCCCATATATTTATCATTGTACATCACCGATTGAGATTCCCACATGACGTCACACGCTGTCGGCCACACGCGCAAGAACATACCGTGAGTAAGTGTGTCGTGCTTTTTATAACAAAGTGATTAACAAAACTAAAACCAGATAAAATAATAAGTTTGACATAAACTACAAATTAAAAATCAACGAACTGTCATCACTCGACAATATATCGAAACGTTGTTACCATAGTAACGAAATCAAGGTAGATTGTATTATAAAATAGCGATTGGAAATGAAAACATTTTCCGATCTTGATCGGCAAAACGTTATTTTCTGGTCGGTCTTAAAAAAACTTATTGATTCAAATGGTGCGATATAAAGAATAGTATATGATACACCAAGGTAGTGAAGACTATTATTATTGACCGAGCACCAAGATTATATAATAAGGTGCTATGTTTATAAATGTCTTAAACACCATGGTGTATATAACAATTTTTCCCACTACTAGCCAAATTTAAGAAAAATTAAAAATAATTCACAAGGGCACCACGAGAAGTGTTAACTCCGTCATCTGACTGACAAGTACACTGTCAGTTTTCGATATATTATGAACGTACTCGTTATGTCATCAGTCATTTTTGGTTGAGCGCGAATTTTAAACTAATGGCATTTTTATTCAGATAATTTCATCTTCATAGGTAATTTCAAGCAGCAAATATGTTAAAGACAATCTCCTGGGTATACAAAACTATGTTGCACAAGTTTTTGTTGAATCCCTGAATTCTCAAACTATTTGAATTTGTCCATTATTGACCTAGGTTAATAATAGAAAATTATTAACCACTTAAGGCGCATCCCCAATCAATTTAGTGGCGAAGTGACACTTCGCCACGCGTGCTGGGACAATGACGTTTAAACGTAAGTATCCTCAATTCAATTTCGTGCTGACATTCCGCCGATTTGGAAGTGCAGGCTTGCAAGTTGTAAGCTTTTTCGGTGCGTGCCGAATTGTGTCATGTGCATTTAATCATGGGAAAAATAATTTAGGTACCATAACCCTATTTTATTCTATTATCTTTGTAAACAAACATACATTATTTTATAATATCGTAATTATATTAATTTGTTGTCTTTGATAAGTAGTAACTTCTTTTATTTACAAGAATAATCACAGGTTGAACTTTTCAATTACCTCGTTACCTTAATAACAAAGAGAATGCGCATGTGCAATAACAATCAGGCAGACTGAATTGACAGGATTGAGGATGGGTATCCGTTTTGCAGCACGCGTGCTGAAGTGCCACTTCGCTAGCAGATTGATTGAGGATGTAGCTTAATAGAGAAATTCATCTTCTCAGCTTAGCAATAATTGGCAACTTCACAGCTAGTAGTGGAAAAATATTTTTTCGAATTGTAGAGTTTTTGTAACATACTTTTGTCAATTTTTTGACAGTTTTATACTTTTTACACCCATTAGTCTAAAAAAATTGATCTGTATATACCAATTGTAATAACTTGGGACAGAAAAAAATCTGTATAAAAATGGTTTACAAAAGTAGAACACTTGATCTTCAAACACCTTCAAAAAGAAACTTTAAACTAACCTACTAATAATGAATACGAGTACGTATTTAAAAAGAAAGCGATAGAAAAAATAGTCACGACTACCTATACAGCTAGTTCATAGACTAACGCATTAATTCATTATTAGCTATATAAACAATAATATTAGAAACAGGTCGATTGATTACTGATTTTAATTCACTATTTTTTCAAATTATAATCTAATATACAGTTGTCAGAAGCAAACGTGAGCCCTTGTGGGCGTGTTCATGTCGCTGTAGTTGTTTTTTTGTAGTAAAAATTCGATATTTTGAATCGATAACGAAATATCGATACCATAAATGTCAACTGTTAAAAGATATGGAAACAAAGTCAAACTTGCTAAAAATGTAACTCTAAATATTAACAAAAGAAAATTATATTGGACCAAAACTAAAACTACCGTTTGCCCTAAATGTATATATTTTCAAATTACATGACTGTATTAATGTCATGAAAAAGAAGGGTCAAGTTTCTATGGAAAGCAACAAAATATGAAAATTACCCGAACTTACTATTCAAATTATCAGAATTTATCAAAATTACCAAAAGGACACATTGGTTATCTAAATAAAGTCTTCGACCCCAGTCAATATGGAAAATCCCCCAAAACAATAGCCATTTTATATATCCCTTCTATAATATTCGAAAAACTGTTGGATCCAAATTAGTGAAATTGTCTAAAAATCGGATAATCATCCTCGCATTGACAACACTACTACAGAATGAATAAAATGATGTATGTTGATGAAATCACTACAGTTGTCAGAACCAAACATGAGCCCCGGAAAATCTGCGAACTAAAATAAGGTCATCGCAAGCAGCCAATCAAGAGCCAATGTTAATGATTGTCCATTAGTAATTGTTAAATATAATCGAAATAATATGACCTACAGTTAACAGAAGCAAACGTGAGCCCTGGTGGGCGTGTCCATGTCGCTGTAGTTGTACAACTGTACATATTATTTTAAATGGAACCCCCCTTTTTATTAGCTATTTAGTTAATACTGAATTTATGCGTTACTTTATGGAGGCACTGTATATTTTAGACCATGATATTCAATAGCAACCTTTCACTTAGATGGACGTCTGTAGATTGAAAAATGAATTTATGGAGTGCTGGCATTTACCGAACAAAACTTTGTTGGGTTCATATGTACACTGTGGGCCGAAATAAAGGAGTACGTTTTTTAATTGAAAATATTCATTTTTGTTTTTCGGGCGATTTATTTTCTTTTTGCAGGGCTAATAACCTAACATGTCCTCAATAAGACTGTAAATTTGGAAACAAAAATAATGTACAGGGCCGGACGTATAAAAAAAATTCTAAAACAGTACATTATAAAAATTATATAACGGTGCATTTGAGCTGGTTGCAAATGAAAACTGTCTTAGCTAAAATTATACTAATATGTTTTTCGGTAGATAAACTATCCAGAACACTTCAGTAAAAGGGAAATTTCCGAAATTTTTTTATAAGTCCGACCCTGTACATTTCAAATTTACAATCATGTTGAGGACATGTTAGGTTATTAGCCCTGCAAAAAGAAAATAAATCGCCCCAAAAACAAAAAAAATATTTTCAATTAAAAAATGTACTCCTTTATTTCGGCCCACAGTGTAGAACCAAGGTTGCAGCTCAAAACTGATCATTATTCAAATATACATATTTAACGAACTCTAAGTACAGTTAATTTTAAATTGTCCAAAATACTTTTAATATTGTTTTTTAGAGCCATGACATATTTTTGTTCAGAAAGCAGATTTGGAAAAGTTTATGAAATTTTCAGATAAAATTAATTTATCTTCGTACTGAACTCCTAGCCATTGAAGTCGTCTTCTGTCGTGAGTGTAGAAAATAAACGAGTTCAAGCTTATACACATTCGTATCGAGATGAAACGGCCCAAGAAAATCCATTAAATTTTCCAGGGCCACTACCTGAAAACTCAGTTCATCCACATTGTAGGTTCACTTTGAAAACATGGATGCAGAACGAAATTTTATCAGGCCAACCAGGTATAGAAACAGTCTACGACCTTTGGATAAAAATCGATATTCCCAAGAATTTACTTACTACCGAAAATAAAACATCGAAATGGTAAGTAAAAGATATTGAAAAATACATTTGATACGTTTCAGCGAGCATTAAATTTATAAATAAGTATGAAGAAACTTTTTTAATAGAAGAAACTTTGGAAGTTTGAAGCAGATAAAAAATATCTTCTGTATGTTCCTTGTAGCATTACTTATTATTTTTTCTCTTATTTTTTGGGAATCAAACCACAATGTTTTTTTATTTTTTATTTCGACGTTTCGGTAGCGTTCCAACTACCGTTGTCAAGATTAACTAGTAATAAAATAATTTTTGGTCTCTATCTGACACAACGAAAAAAATATGACAACTAGACAATCAATAATATTTTGAAGTTTAAGACTACAAAACTTTGTTGTACATTTTATTAAGGTCCATTCATAGTAGATCACACCTATGGTAAAATGTGAAATAAAATATTTTATTTTATGACATTCTAACGATGATAGTCTACTAGAACTGGAAGTGCACGTTCCAGGAACGGTTTTTATTGGGATAGCGCTTTTTTTCGCTTATTTTGGAAATGTTGTTAATAAAACGCGTTTGTTGATACTTTTTTGTGTATGATTATTTTTGTTTTCAAAATATGTATAACTCAGTTTGGTGATTTTGTGTATTGAAGTGTGTATCGATTAACAACTATTCCAATGATAAATCATAAGAAAACCTGGATAAAAACTTATGATGCTATCCTGATAACGCAGGTAATTGATAATTGGAAATTTATCTTTCTAATATTGGTAACCAAATTTGACTACATTCGACTGAAATACTAGCTACACATTTATCTGCATTTAGTTGTATTAAAGCACTTTCTTTGATTTTTCGCCTTTTATTATTGGGCTCTTTCAATATTATTTTTGTCGAATCCCATTGAATTTTATGCCCTCTTCCCAAGCATGTTTACAAATACCTGACTTAAAGAACTCCCTATCTTTGATATATTTTTCATGTTCACTTATTCGGACTTTCAATGGTCTAGATTCTAGATGTTTCACCTAAATAGAATTTGTCGCATTCACAAGATATCTGATATATATGCAATTTTTTCAAGATTGTTCTTCATTTTTTGGTTTCGTTTTTGTTAGTATAAATCTCAAAGTATTATTAGATTTGAAGCTAGTTCGAATATTGAATTGATTACCAATTTTCTTAATTCTTCCTGATAAACCCTTAACATACGGTATTGTTAAGTTTTAAAAAAATATGTTAGCTGAATTATTAATATTATTGTTATTATTATGGGGTATAGCCCGTCTCTATATTCTTAATTTCTTTATTTACAAATTCTGCCGGGTAATTATTGGCATTTAAAACATTTTTCAGTGGAGTTTTCTCCTTTGTGAAATGATTATCATTAGAACAAATGATTCTGGCCCTATCATATAAAGATTTTACTACCCCCTTTTTAACGCTTATAGCCTGATTTGATTCAAAATTCAAATACCTATTAGTGTGTGTTGGCTTACGATAAACACTTGTTTCATACCCTGTTGGTGTTTTATTGATAAGAACATGTAAAAATGGCAAAAAATTGTTATCGAAATAAAAAAACATTATTGTGGTTTGATTCCCAAAAAATAACAGATACAAAATAATTCAAGTAGCAAATTTAATAAATAAATTAATTGTTTAAGAGATATGGATAATTTTATGGGTCACCCTGACTATTTCAAATTATTAAGGCAAGTAATTAATAAAATTACAACACGAGTAGCACTTCTTTCCAAGAAAAATAAATGGAAATGCCTTGCTATTAGGAACCATGTCACGTAATGAATCAAGAAGACGTAATGTTGACAAATTACTACCATTAGGAAAAGCCGATGCTTACGTAGAAATTCTTTAAAGGAGAAAAATTGGGTTTATTATGAATGGGGTTTATTATGAAAGGTGCATATTAATTTTAATAAAGTGATGTTAAGAAAAATGGCTTTCTCCCACTATGATGTACTTGATAGCAAAATAAAGTTAATAAGAGACAAAATTGAAATTCTTGTTTTACTTTTCCATCACACGTTCTCGAGATAACTTTAGGTCTGTTCCAACCGCAGTCAAAAACAATCGGAAACCATCAGAGAATAACTGGTCATAGCAAACAACGAGTTTACTTTCGCGTAATTCCTATCACTGATTGCAATGGTCGACTATTCTCTTATCGTTTCTGATTGTTATTTTTATTACCAGATAAATGTAACAAACGGATTGTCCAGATAAGGAGACTAAGAGAGATATATTTATCTAGATTATAAAAAAACATTTTTCTACTGAAACTGGGAAAATTCTTACCATGAATGTTTTCAAGTTAAAAAAATGTTTGTGGTCTACTGTATATTATTGCTGCTTTATTTTTTATCTGTATAAACATGTAGATTAAAAATATGTGAAATCTAATAAACAAGAAAACATATTTACACCAGATTAGTACGTAGAAGTAAAAAACAATAAGATAAAAATAGAACAAATCTTAAAGACGTCCTAGAAAATATATAAGTACACGACCACGTCCATGCAGGATTCTGTTAAATTACGGAAACCATATTTAGATAATTAATTATGCTTACAATTCATATTTTTGTTAAACATTTTTTGGCTTCATTATTATTTGAAATCAAAGTCAAGGAAGCTATAGATTTGAAGGACTACTATTTCTACGCTCATTTTTATTTATCTAGAGCTATTAAAAAATAATAAATCTCTAATTGAGTTATACAATGTTGAATATTTTTAAATACTAATGCCCGTTTGTAATTATCAATGATTTAGTACAAGTTTTAGTCAATTTTTTAGGATCCTAAACTTAGGACACTAAAATATTGACAAGAAAAAAATGTGTTTGCAACACACCATGTTTTAGTCACTTATTTGTACTAAATCATTGATAATTACAAACGGGCATAACACACAAAAAAATACTTTTTATTGTAATATTGGATAATAAAGATCAAGATAACTGAAATTAATAAGCATAAACTAACAATAAACTGCAAAACAATATTTAAAAGCACTCAAATTCTTTTCGTCTAATAATAGAAGTATCAACAGAAGTATAAGTTGAAAATTTATTTAAAATATAGCAAGCACAATTCAGGGAAATGCTATGGTTATCGTATTATTTTTAATCTGTTTTGAATGTATTTTATTTTGATAAGTTTTGGAGACTTAATCTGTCAAACATTTTTATCAATCACATTATATTTTCAAGTAGATGAAATCCGCTAAAATTATTTTTATATAGTATTAAAAAATCCTTGAAACTTCAAGATATAAAGCTAGGTGTAAAAAAACGAGATGCCAAAGAACCATCATTCGTTCCTGTTAAATTATTTTTAGCGGGACTTTTGAAAATAAGAATATGTTTAAATATTGAGAGCCAAGCAGGGTTGGTAATGTAACAAGAAATATAAAAAAAACCGTAGTTAATAAAGACAAAGGCTATGTAGTTAATGTAAACTATATTGAAGGAAGGAAGGAAAAATTATTGAGATTTATCGCTTCCCGGTCAACTGACACAGATCAAAGTGTAACTATGTATAAAACTATAAGAAATAGAAAACTAAAAAAAAAACAAGAAAACCTGGGCCGAAACCCGGTTGATCAAAGTGTAACTATGTATAAAAATATCAGAAAATAAGGAATAAAAAACTAAAAAAAACCTAAACAACCCAGGTCCAAACCGGGTTTCGAACCTAGGACCCCTGGGTTGAAAGCTCAGTATCCTACCAATTGGGCTATTCGGCTAACATTAAGTCACATCGAATAGAAGGTTAAAGGCTGCATGGACGCATGCGTAATCGCAAAAGCCACATGCTGTTACTACTAAATTTGACAACGTTGAATCGACATAAAGGATGTTTCTTTAGCCTCTCGTTAAAAAAATGTAAATATTTCATACCAGTAGCCAAGGTAGGCTCTAGTGGTAACTTAAAGAAGCAGCTCCCTTATTATTATTCTCAATACAGGGAGAAAAGTGAAAAATGAATTTTTTGTAAAAGGGGGCAGTTTAAAATGTATCAAATTACCTGTAGATATGCCGAGATGGTCTGGTCAGAGGGTCGGTCGGTGATAAGGAATTTAAATCCTCTGTATTCAATTTCAGCTGCAGCTGGTCGGATGTCCTTTTGACGCATGGCTGCAGGGATTCCTTGTCCTTGAGAATTATGATTCATGCCCTGTCGTACACGAGTTAACGATAATATCACACAATTTTAAGAAGACCGACTTTGGGATCTTCCAAATTTTAAAAATAAAAAATAGAGAAAATATCAGTCTTTTTTTAACGAAAGTTACTGTTTTTCAATTGTTATTTATATACACAAAAATTGATATGCTTTAGCAATTGAAAGGAAGAACGCAACCAAAATTTTAGTGCAGTTTAACAGATGATAAACTCAAAATTACATATGATGTACTGTTTGGCTTCTGGGAGGATGAAGTTAATTCCAATGTATTAACAGCAAGTGATGAAAATGACTTTGATGGCAATCTTTTGCCTGTCTTTTACCAGTTTATTTGTGTTGAGCTTGGCAATATTCTGCGCTATCCAAATGGAACTCCATGTATGCGAGGACTGTCTCACCAAAATACTGAAATACAAAAATATGCGTTATTCAACTGTTATACTCTTTCTAAAATCAATGTAAAGACAAATGTATGCTAAAGCGCATACATATGTCTAATAGAGTATACAAAATCAGTGTTAATTTTACTATTCATAGTAAATTATGATTTCATTTCTTTTGAGAAACGTCTGCCGATTAGTTCCAGAAACACCTAAATATAAATACCCCATTATTGATGATAATCATAATAATTATATGTTATTTACATAACACGAAATAACAAAGATCAACATAAATATATCACGTCTCGTCTCGTCTAGCTTGCAATACAGAGTCGTTTGAATTGTTTGTTATTATACACTGATATTATTTGAATACATAAAATATCGGATAACAATCTGCCAATGGATATAATTTCATATTTTATGTCGTTATGACTTTTTTTGAGAATTTAAAGCCGCAGTGTAAACTTCCATTATTATGATCAGTTTGGATTATGTTGAAAAAAGTTCAAATGATGGAGGAACATGAATTCTGAGACACGTAATATTTCAATCAAGTAATTTACATTTGCTTGTTGAAAAATCGGAAAATGTATGAGGTAAATGCAGACATGCTAAAAATATTAAAAATAATTGCATACATTATTTTTGTTAATCTAATATACAGGGTGGTCCGTAAGTTATAATTTTAACTGAAATAATTTTCAATTTGTAATATAAAAAATTAGTTCCATTTTTTTGTATTAAAACAAAACTAGAGAAAATTTGCATACCCAAAGATTGATTCAAACTTCACTTATTGCTAACGAATGAAGAACACTGGCACTGCTAAATCTATAACCACCAGACAATTAAACAACTCAATGATAATTATCAGTAACCTTTGTTTTTATATAAACTATATCCCCTCACAACTGACAAGCAATACATTTTTCTCCCCCACCAAATCTCACGATTTATAACTTGGACGTTTCAATGTTGCCAAACATAATTTTTGATTCGACCAATTTCCAAAATTATAATTTTTTTAAGTTCATTTTCCGTTGATCAAACTCTTATTCATATTTGGTTTATTTTATTTCTCAACGCACGTACAAGCTCATGGAACATGTAATTGTACAACAAGCTAAATATCAATAAAAAAGTTTTTCACTTGCAACATTTGATACAGAACAGAGTACTTCAATTGCCCCAATATATTGTATAATATGATCAATGACATTATTGCAGATATCACAGTACAGGTGATGTGATTGAAGGACATGGTTATATTTGGTTAGGTTACTTATGAATGTCAGTTTTTCCATTTTCTTAACGTTTGCCATACTTTTTATTGCGTTTAAGGTAGGGAGTTTCACAACATACTGCAATTAATATTACATAGGATAACATTAAAGATGCAAATGGATGACTGAAGATAGAGAGAAACGCAAATGTTGGCAACACTCTATTTTCCATGGGATGGTAAACGTTAAATCAAGTTCGGTCTCATTATTATTTTAACTTGTTTAAAATCCATTTATTGAATAATAATATTAATGAATTGTGAACTAAAGCTTTTATTTTTCATTATTGGTAATAAAGATAACTAACGAAAGATAACATGGTCTTCCACAAATTATTTACACAGCGATATTTTTATTATGTAATTAAATTGAATCTTTCGGAGATATAATTTGCAAAATATCAATATAGCAAGTTTTGCAAACATTTAACTTTAAGTTTCTATAAAGGAATTTTGGAAAAAAATATAAGAAATGTCTTGGAGTGTAAAAAAAGATAATTGAAGTGTATGTCAATAATAGTTAGAAATTACTCACAAAAGCTCTCATAGAGGTCTACACGAGGGCAAGCAAAACTGACTGAACTCTTGATAGATTATCTTCAAGTATCTTCGATTTTATCAATGACGTAACGTTAAAGATAAAATAATACCTGATTGGGTATGGTTTATTTACGATAAAAAGACGATGACGTAATTTTTAGTTACTTTCCTGCTATCAGAATAAATATAAATTTACCAACTGTAAATACAATTTATACTTAATGGATAGTGCAGTTTACAGATCATTTTGTAAAATTCCTCAGTTTAGTTTGACATTTAATAACATTTGATCATCGTATTGGTCTTTACAAGTTTTTTGGTGCCTTAAATTGTTTATTTAGGATTCAAAGAAAAAACATGTATTTTCAGTAATAATACAACAAGAGAGTGAGAATAAATTGAAAATAATTTCACAGATTTTTTGAAAACTTGTTGCTAGGCAACAGTCACAAGAGCCCGCAGGGCTCGAGTGGCTATTTCTAAATGGCAACAAGTTTGAACAAAATCTGTCAAATTATTTTCTTATTTTATGGAACTCACGAGTTATATTTGACTAGATTATTTTTTGATTCACAAATTTTTACAATAAAAAAGATCAATAAAACTATCACAAAATTATTGAAAATTTTAATTCTTCTCTTTTCATGTTATAAGCCCAATCTTTCAAAATCAATGCCAGAGTAGCTGTTCTAGTGCCTTCTAACGATTGGGTATGCCGATGACATCGTCGTCCATTACCGTTCTCAGGGACCCCATGCAAAGGGCTCTGAATAGGGTACATGGGTGGTGTAACGAACACGGAATTGCAGTAAATCCTGCCAAGGCTGAGATAGTTGATTTCACCAAAAAGAGAGGTATAAGACCTGAGGTTCTACATCTTGGTGGAGTACCACTACCAGGGTTGAACAGGTGAAGTATCTAGGAGGGATCCTTGATAAACCACTGACATGGAAGGCTCATCTTGATAGTCGCCTAAGCAAGGCGACAAACACAAATTGGGCCGGTAGGAGAGCCATTGGTCCGAGGTGGGGACTGACCCCCCAAAACGATTATATGGTTTTATAGTGATCATGCTGCCTATGCTCACATATGCGGCTCTGGTCTGGTGGCCGAGGGTAACCTTGGTTACGGCTAGATCGCAACTGACACGCCTTCAAAGGGTGGTCAGTCTGGGGGCAACTGGCTGCATGAGGACTACACCAACTGCTGCGATGGAAGTGATCCTTGGTCTTCGGCCTCTTCACCATGTGATCGAGGCTGAGGCGGGAAGTGCTCTCCTGCGATGAAGCGTCTGGGATACGTGCGAAGAGGGGAAGAGTGCAGACACGTCAAGAAGCTCCGGCTCCTGGAAGATACTCCAGTTCTGGCTCGAGCGGCTGACGAATGCTTGCGCAAGTACTACTTCGCAACCCCATACAGGACTATGATCCGGGACAGAGAATCCTGGGATAAAGAGACGAATACACAGCCTCATGAGACTGTCTGGTTCACAGATGGCTCATGCAGGGGTTGGAATTTACTCTAGGAACCCAAGGACACAAATCTGTATACCATTGGGTGATGGTGTATCTGCATATCAGGCCGAGATATACGCTATCTTGGAATGTGCGCAGATAAATCTAGACAGAGGTTATGTGGATCGACGCATAACCATGTACACCGACAGTCAGGCAGCGATTAAAGCACGGAGCGGATATACCATCAACTTAGGATTCAGTGCGGCTAGAATGGATTCCGGCCCACTCTGGTTTTGAAGGCAACGAAATGGCGAATGCACTGGCTGCGGAAAGGGCGGCAGCCCCTTTCTGCGGCCTGTGCCCGACCCTCCGCCTAACAAAGCAAACAATACGCAAGGAGACGAGGAAGTGGCTGAGGAACCAGCACCTCGCTCATTGGAATGCGCTGCTAGGTCCTAGACAATCCAAACTTCTACTGAAGGGATGGACTTATGGACACGCTGGGGCAGCTATTGAACTACCAAGGAGTAGGTTGAGGAAGATAGCAGGACTCCTAACAGGGCACTGCTGTGTGAAGAAGCACCTCTGCAACCTAGAAGTAGAGGAAAGTTCCCTATGTAGGGGTTGCGGCATGACTGACGAAACGTCAGTCCATGTTCTCTTAGAGTGTCCACACTGGGCTGTATTACGCAGGCGAATCTTCGGAGTCCCTGTCATGGCCCCTGGAGACACAAGCAGCTATCCACTGAAAAAGGTTGTGGCCTTTATTGAAGGGCTCGGCTTCATGGATGACTAGGTAGCAGGAATGGCACAATGGGCCCGCCAGTGGCCTCAGTGCTCGCCTGCACATTCTGTAGTATCTAGTAGTAGTAGTAGCTGTTGTAGTAGATTGATCCAGAATATAATTTCTTTCTTTGGTGAAGGTCTTAAATTGTCTCCATATAGATTGATTACTTATTAGAGAATTTTCCGAAGTAGTTTCTAAAATCTTTTTTTGTTATTTCTGTATCACAAAATGTACTAAACCGATAATTTTCACCCATTTTATATATCGCGTTGACACAATTAGGTAATTATTTTGACAACTATCTGACACTTGCTAGGCAAATAAAAGCCACAGAGATTATTCCCGAGAATAATCACAAGAGATTTATTCCCACTATAATAATGACATAATTGGTTGAAACTTACCCTTGTGACAAATAAAGAAGCATTTCATTGGTTTTAAGAAACGTCAAAAAATAATCATACTGAATTAATTATTCAGACAAATCTGCAGTGTGTAGTTAAGCACATTAAAATTCCCAAGCAGTTAAACAGTAAACGTCAAGAGATAGTAACATTTTTGTTAAAAAAAAGTGCCTCATTATTTATTCAAAAGTACTATAAATATAGTGTGTATCATTAGTATGATAAGCCGGTGGCCAGTCTCATACAGTCAGCTTGTAGGGATGGGTCTTACAGCTTTTTATTATGTTGAATAATTTTGTAGTGGGATAAATTTAAATATTTAGATATTTTATATTAGTTAAAAGTACAGGCTAACCTCCCTCGTCCTGTTACAGGTTGTCATTTATTTATAAAAGTTTTATTTTCATTTTTATTAAATAATTGTTAATAAAAATTAATATGAAATCAAATATTTTAAATAACAGAGAAAACAAATAAACGACTAATTATTATGTTAATTAACGATGGATCGTTGTGAGTTTGGTGTGAGCGAAAGTAACGATCGTTTTGATCGTTGTGAGCGCTTAGTTGCGCATAAAACATGTAAATTTAAGTGATAATTAGTTAAATAAACAGACATAATGTACTATTACAATAGCTGCGACTTGAACATCAGCCAAATATCAAGTTGTTTTATAAATAAACATGAAAACTATCATAGAAATCAATGTCACCTTGAATTGATTAGTTATAATCAACTCTCGCGTAGTTTTTCTAAAAAAATGCTCTTAAAAGTACATTAGTATAATTGAAACTAAACACATTTTATTATCAAGTTATTTCAAAGTATATTTCTAATTTTTCACCTAACTAGTTAATTTTTTTAAATACTGGTAGCGTTAAAAGCATCCTCCCTAAAAACAATCACAATCACGAGTCATCCAGTTCTCACATTTTTGTTTTACTTCAAGAACATGCTCAATGTATTTCTTTCACATATGAGCATTCACTGTACCCAATGCCCCATAGAATAGTTTTTTTTAGCTACATATTTCTTAATTTGTGTAACTAACTCTATGGGACTAAGTTTTTATCATAGAAATTTGATAAAACTTTATTTTCAAACTCTAATAATCAAAACAAACTTTCTTACGTCTGCTAAAGCCGAAGTCATCTACGCACTGTTACAAAAACGAAATATTAAATTTCACATTTTGGAGACTGTTTTAAGACAAAAATTAATTTTCTTATTTTGCACGTACGCCTACGAACAATTAAGTCTTACACCAGTTGAAGTTTCATTCAACAATTACATTAATTTATTATCATTATTATCAATAAAAAAATTGATTATTTGGAATGTCTTAGCCGTCAGATGAAAAATAATTAAAGCAATTTTTTTTCAACAACGTGTAATATTACCAGGTGCATTTTGATGTTTGCTTGTTTAATCTGTTTAGATAAGCAATATAAACAATTACATATGCCCACATTCTAAGCGAATACTATTAAAACCATTATGTTTATTTGAAGAAATAATTTGTTTAAGATGTTTATTATTTTTGATAAAAGCTTGTAGAGAATTAGGTATAAATCCGTAAATATTTAATAAGGTACGGTGGGGTAAGTATGACTTATACAGGGTGATTCATAAGTAATGGGCCAAATTGTAAATCTACGTTCAGAAGGCCAAAATAATAATATTTTCATTAACAATTATGGGTCTTAGTCTGCTCCTTACTGAGGTACAGGATGTTAAAGCGAAAAAAATAAAATAGATTTTTGTTAATAGATCAGCTACTTTTTGTAAGGGTAAACAAGAATGTGTGAGAGGATTTGAGCTAACTCGTAGATGTCGCCACATGCGCCATATGAATTAGATGAAATCAGCTACAAAATTTTTATCGCTCATTATTTTACAACTTACTTATTTAATTTGGATAGCTCCATCATTTCTGTAGAAAAAAGCTATACTTCTTTGATCTTCAAAATATTAACGATTTTCGAGATATTTGAATTTTACTAATTCACTACACTACATTTCACGGTGGTCGACGTAGCATTAATCTGTTAAGACACAAGCATGCCATGGAATGTTGACATTTACCTAACCGTAATTGATAATTGGTAATAATATTAAAATGAAACCATACAAAAATTACGTAACAAAACACATTTATTGTACGCCAGTTAATAATGCTTGTGTCTTAACAGATTAATGCTACGTCGACCACCGTGAGATGTAGTGTAGTGAATTAGTAAAATTCAAATATCTCGAAAATCGTTAATAATTTGAAGATCAAAGAAGTACTTATAGCTTTTTTCTACAGAAATGATGGGGCTATCCAAATTAAATAAGTAAGTTGTAAAATAATGAGCGATAAAAAATTTGTAGCTGATTTCATCTAATTCATATGTGGCATGTGGCGACATCTACGAGTAAACTCAAATCCTCTCACACATTCTTGTTTACCCTTACAAAAACTAGTTCATACCCAATTTTCAAGTCATTATGTAGAAAATTAGCTGATCTATTAACAAAAATCTATTTAATTTTTTTCGCTTTAACATCCTGTACCTCAGTAAGGAGCAGACTAAGACCCATTATTGTTAATGAAAATATTATTATTTTGGCCTTCTGAACGTAGATTTACAATTTGGACCATTACTTATGAATCACCCTGTATAAATAGTTGAAATTTAAGAAATAATAGCACTTTTTATGAGCTTTCTTTAAATATACATAAGAGAATAAAAAAACTTACTATTGAGCGTATGTATTCCAAATAGGTACACACGATTTTTCGAGACACAATGTTTCACATTTAAAATACTAATAACCAATACTACGCCTTGGTCGATTAAATCCCTAACTAGTCAATTTAAAAATATCTTGGTAAACAGTAAACAAGTATAAGTACTAACATGAACGATGACCCATGGGATAGTAACAAAAATGTTCTTTTATCATGTAATAACTCCCACAAAGATGCAAGACTAATTAATTTGGCATTAAATTGGATTGGTTGGTGCAGATTCAATGTAAGTTTCTGTAATTACTGAACTCGTACAAAGTACTGGGAGACTAAATTTACTTGATATTTTAACATGGCACTACAAACCGCTTTTAAATTAAACAACGCTGTTCGATGTCGTAACCTTGGACTTAAATTGTTAAAATACAGCTTTAGTAGGGTATTAAATCATTACTAAACCTAGTAATAATATATATCATATCGCTACTTGAACTGGTATAGCAAAGTTTTTAAGTAAGGAACGAGGGGTAAACCACCGAAGAAAATAGTGTACAAATTAGAGAAAATACATTGAAAGTACAGAAAATACTCTAAAAAATACTAGTAGGTATCATTAGAAAATACTCCTGACAATACATGGAAAATGCAGTGGAAAATACAGATAATTTCTGTTGAAACATTTCTTAATGGCATATTTTTTAAAGAAAATAGAAATAAAGATTTTCCCAAATAAAATACTTGGGACAATGCCTAGAAAATACAGAAAATAGTGTACATATTTTTTATCAGTAGTTTACCCCTCGGTAAGGAATGAAAGTTGCAGCTGAATAACTTTTTTTATTTTTTTCTTATTAGTCAAAGACCTCATAAGAACCTGATTAGTTGGCAAATATACATTATTAGTAATTAAAATCGAGCATAACAAATATTTAATATGTAGTTTTTGATGCTGAATGCTCAATTGTAGAATGGTGACATTAACCATATTTTTAATAAAATATGAATTATACATAATAATTAAATGAATTTAAATAGGTTGTAGGTATATCTGAGTTATTGTTAAATGCAAAATACTGTATTCCAAAGATGTACATAAATATTACATAACTTTATGTCAGTATGTATAACGTTATATCAAGCCTCAATTGAAATTATGATTTTATGAAAACTAACATTTTTATAGGTACTACACTGGTTAAATACAATAGGATAGCTAATAGTTACCAAATGTTTTTCACAATATACAAGTTGTCATATTATTTATTTTTTATTATTTGCATCATGTTGCACTAGTGATAAATTTCAAATTTATTTTCAACGGGGTCAGACAATGTATACAGTTCATTTCATTAAACTGTCTACAGTCATTAATTTATTTATAGCCTACCTACCACTCCTACAACACGATTGGGATCTTTTAGTTTCAACTAGAAATAATGGTTTTAGCTAAAAATTTACCCTATTACCTGCATTATTAACCCTTCAAATACAATTGTTTAAAATGTATTTACTACTATTAGGTATTTTCAACGAACATCGGTGGTGGGTACCTATTTTAAAACGAAAATATACCTTCAAACTTCGAACAATAAGTGCCAAAAATTTACTAGAAAATTGTTTAAAATAGATACAATAGTTAACTTTTCTCAATTCCAATCATATTAAAAGTGACATTCCAATTTCCAATTTAGTTATTTTTTTACTCACCAAGGTAGCTACTTAAAAGTGATTTAAAAAAGAATCTGAAGACCTACATGTGACAAAAATGTATCATAAGTTGATGATATTAATACAAAACTTAAGTCAAATAAAATTTAATACACACCCTAAAAAACTAATACGTGATGTGTAAAATTGCCAATGTTATTTTTATGACAATATAAAAAGTCAGAATTAATAACCATCGTTTACATTACCTCTGTAGCCATACACATTGAAAATGCAATTGTCAGGATTACTTTTTAGATCCACAAGAACGTGGATAAAAATACACCAGCACAAATTCAACACAATCACCTCACTAAAGCTTCTTGCTTTAGTACTACAGGATGGTTCACTTCACTTCTCCAAGATGGTTCTCGGATAAAGTCGATTGACGTCAGTTCTCCATCACCCCACGCCCCGCCGTAAGGTGTGACGACTACCGTACAACGTCATATTTCACATCTCATTTATTGCGACTCCTTCTCTTACTACAACTTGGAGCTATTATCAACCATAGACAATATTGACCACCACTCGTTTTTGTTATTATCGCGAATAAATGCCTTGACAGAGGACGCACAAGTTTTTTAATTTTTTTATATCAAATCCTTATTCTATGCTTTGCGAATTTACATGGTCTTGAGTAGCAAGAAATTAATAAAAAATAGATTCCAATTCATTTAAAGTAAAATAACTGGTTTTCATCTATTTCAGTTACACGGCAACTGAAACTACTACTTACTGAAATGAGTGTTGCCTATGTCTAAGGATTGTTGCATTAAGCTAATTTCGTGTGGTTTACCCTAACATCCTTGTGGTTTACCGACCTTTATAAAGTACCTACTTACATGGGTAGACGTTGACACATCGTCCTTATTTGATTTAAATACAAGTTAAATGTCCAATCTTAAGATTAAACATTGATATTTACTATTTTAATACACTCTACACGTAAATCAGAACACATAAAAAACCAATTACATTTGTAACAAAGCAATGTTAAAACTGAAACACGCAGTTTTAAGCCAGTTCAATGGACTAAATATTCAACTCTTAAATTTTGTACTGGATGTTAAAATAGGTGAAGCGTGAGACAATTAAACACATATATATTTCATAGCGTTTATTAATATAACAATATTGTGGCCAGCATTTATCAGATCTGACTAGAATAACATAAAATACTATAATTAAATAGAATATATAATTTTTAATGGCAAAACGAGTATTGACTAGTAAAAATTCACAAAGTTCGATATAATGAAATTAAAGAATCCAAGACCGTATCAGAAACATTCAATTAGAATTTTCACATTGAATATAAAATCCATTAGACTTAATGTGTTTAGTTTTATATTCAAATTTAATAAACTCCAACAGTGAAAAGTCTATATTATTCATTAAATGATCCACAGTCAAAGAAACTTTACTAAAAATGTTAAATACTCAGCTAAATATTTGACTAGCATATATATTAAGCACTATATAAATTAAATAATATTTAACACAACCTTTTTAAACAATCCGATTGATATATAAATAATTTTGGAACTAGCACATAAAACATTAATACAATAACAAAACCAACCGAACTATAAATTTCAAGTATTAACTTGTTTATTACAAAAAAAACAGGAACATATGATTTCTATCAACATACACATACGTTTAAAACCATTTTTAACAAAATTTTGGGTCCTATATTGACTACGTAAGGCTCAACATAACTTGATAACGCATTGGACCCTTTTATTTTAAAATATATTCCATTAAAATTTTTGGAAGCATAGAGCACTTTGTAAATAGATATAGATAAAAGTAAACTTGGCAATATTTACATGCTTATACTTTTCAGTTCAAAATGCAATATGTACTTAAAAATAGATTTGACCATGTACAGGGTGTTTCATCATGACTTGGCTATCTAGTAACTGTGGAAAACTTACCCTTTATATAAGTTTTTTAGGTTGCATCTTCATATTAAGTGCCAAGGTTCTTAATATAACAACCTGTATGGAACTATTATTGATGATTTTTATAATAAACAGTTCCATTTCAATTTTTTTATACTAATAAGGTACTAAATGTGTGCACTTAAGTACTGATGTGTGTTAATAACAAAATATTATTAGAACTATGGCACAAAATCAAAATATCACAATTATTTTGGTTTTATACAACAACCTATAAATAACAACCAATGCGGAAGCCAGGTAGGTTGCACAAAATTTAAGAAACACAAAAATAATGTAGAATGCTTCTTTTTAAATACATTTTGTGCAATCTTTCTTTAAAAATATTATAAAAACTTTAAAAAATAATAGAGAGCAACGAGTTGTTACTCTAGAGATTTAAGTCCATGTGGAAAAAGTGTATCGTTGTCAAATACGTTTAAACAGGTGATTTCATTTCTTGTTTGATGCATGTTTTGAAGGCTTCCCAACCTTCATTTTTAGCGTAAGACTGTAAAAATAAAAATATTTGAATTGGTTTACTAATATTACAGTATTTTGCTTAAGCCTGTTCAAAAAGTAGAGCTCAAAAGTGATGAACAAAAAAACTTCTCTATGTCATTAAATGTAGGTACTAAGAAGATTATCAAAACCTATTGTTTGTTTTACTCACTTTAAATCCTCTGTGCAATCTGTCCTTCATTATAGCAATAAATTCTCTATAACTTAGAAGTCCATCACCATCATCATCAAATATGGCAAAAACTGTATGAACTAAATGTTGACTCAAGTTGGTACCTGTGCATATCTTCACAGCCCTACGAAATTCGTCTAAAAAGAAAAAACGATTGTGAAGCAGTAAGAGTTAATGGAAGTCAAACTTCGAAGAAAGCCAGATGTGCCAGATTAGCAATGCGAAATAGTTGTTCTTTATTTTATAGTGGAATAAAAATTTTCACTAACCTTTAGATATTGGATGATCTGCAAGAGTATACATTCTCATAGCAATAGTAAAATCTTCCAAATTATTCAAAAATTGACAAAATACATGAAATTCTTCAAATGTAATTCCCTTGGTGTCTTTTATTCTATCTAGTAGCCTATCTAGATACATGTCATATTCGTCGGTATCTAAATATGTATATCGTAACAATATTTTTGCAAAATCCACTTCAGAAATTGTAGGAAGTCCTTTAGAAAACTCATTGAATTCCAGTTCAAGTACTTCAGTTTGTAAATGCAGCATGAATTTTTTAAAACTTTCAAAATTTAGGTCACTGTTTCCTTTCGGTCCAAAAAAGTGAACTATAAGTGTGGTATCAACGATATGTTTTCTTTGAAGACCTTGTTCGTCATCAACATACTGTTCTTGTATGGAAGTAATATTTTCCGTTTCACTATTCAATCCTCGCTTACCTTTCCAAGCATGACTGAAGATCTTCTCCATCTGTATTTAAATTAA
This sequence comes from Galerucella calmariensis, assembly GCA_910591675.1. Classification (NCBI taxonomy): domain Eukaryota; kingdom Metazoa; phylum Arthropoda; class Insecta; order Coleoptera; family Chrysomelidae; genus Galerucella; species Galerucella calmariensis. The sequence continues at coordinate 941,877 of CAJUYG010000004.1, read as the reverse complement.
AAATAAAATCAATAGACGATTTACATTAACTTACCTATACACAAAATTCATACAAAATTTAATCAAAATAAGTATAAGAAATTATTTAAGAAACAGGCACAATTTTTGATATTCCACCTGATACAAATTTAAACAAAAACGAGCTATTGGAAAATATTCTATACCATCAAATATCTTTAAAATGGAAAATGGTTTTAAGAATAATTATTGAGATCATTGTTACTATGTCAAATATTTTTTTGACACATTGCATGCTATGCCTGATCTGAAAAAAACTTAACAGTAAAAGTATCATTAAAAACTCATTTCAAAAGCCAATTTAGTTAATTATACATAATTTTTGCATTTGTTTTGTTAAAATTGTTATGCCAAATGAACACCAATTTTTTTAATATAGCAATAAATATAAACAATTAGGTATTAAGGAAGTAAATACCAATATTTAATTTTGTTATAATTGAAGCTTTTTGTGTAATAAAGGGTTCATGATTCAAATATTTTTTACATGTATAAAATACCTAAAAATCAATAAATCCGCTTCAATATCAGTGAAATTACATACACTAATAAAAATAATTCTGGACCCAAATTATAGGATAAGATTGCTACCATTATAGGATAGGGAAGAACTTTACTGAAAAACATTCACGTAATTAACTGAATTATCGGTATCTTATGAATATAAAAAACAAAATTAAATATCCCTGCAATACTATCATTAAAGTAAGACACTACACATGTACAAAAATATTTAAAATATTTTATGAACACCCTTTATTACAAGAGCAAAACAAAATACACAAAATACATTAAAAAATGGCACTAAGCAATCGTTTCGGTACTTTGCAGCTTTTAAACTTACGGTATCATTATCTTCACATTTTTTGCCTGCCAATAGTTTTCTTACCTATCAATTATTATAATAATTTGCAGTAAATGATAAAGTAAAATATTCATAGAAATACATGGAAATAATTAAACAAAAAATAATTACATACCACCAAAAATTCATTTTTGTCAACTCTTTGATTGCCATCTGTATCAAACATATTAAAGGCAATTCTGAATCCAGATTCTGGCTCTGTAATCAAAAAAAAATATCAAATATTTAATCCAAAGAATATGTAAGAGGTAGATTAATATGAAACTTAACAGAGCCAGTTTAACAAGTTGGGGTACAATTAATGACAAAATGACAGCCAGGTATCGAGTAAATCTTAGTGACTTTATTATGACTACAGAGTTAAACCTTTTTTTCATAATCAGATGTGGTCATATTCACAATCTATTGTGTCGATTTACTAGGAACTAATTATTGTAGAATAGTGTGACCAAATTTGCATATTTTGGTTTTTTGGAATGTCTCTAAATTAATATTTTCAAAGGTTGTGTAATATATGGTAATTCAATCAATGATAATGGATCTGTTTAGTTTGGTTGATGTGAAATTGTTACTTACTTGTTAATATTGACAGAAGAAACAGGTATTCAGTGTATGAGATAATCCCTAAAATAAAATATCTCTATATAATAAGAACATTTTTATGGAAAATAGTATCCATTTATTTAATAAATGTGTAGAGCCAGTGGTACAGCTCAAAACTGATAGTCATAGGTAACCTAACCATGTTCCTCACTCATCAGTATCACTCCTCACTTAGGTATCACATCATTCAAATTTTCAAGGATGGCCAAAAATGATACATATTTTATAAAAACTAGACACTGAATTTTTAAAAATTGTATTCATACTGACCTTTATCTCGAAGACTTCTGAACAATCTTGGTGAGCCTTGACTTAAGGAAGGTGTTGTTTCTTTAATTTTTTCCAACTCTTTTTGATTTAAAATTTTTCTTTTCAACCGAGCTATTCAAAAATATATCTATTACACACTATAAATTATTAAAATAGTTAAATTAGAACTCTACACATGTCCCAAAATTGAGCTGTAATGCAATTTGCTAGTGCCTGATCATGTAGATACCTCATTTCCGAAGTGTATCATATTTGAAATACAGTACAATCTACACATTTGAGCAATTACTTTTAAAAAGTCTAGGCCGAGGAGTCAAAACAGTGTTTGATCACTAATCTATAGCATATAAAAAACAATTTACTGATTTTAAATTGTGTACTGCAAAAACTAATTAAAATCCTTTGCACCTCTGGAAGTTTATAGGAAAATGTATTGTTTAATTTTTAAACTAAAATGTATGAATATGTTAGCAATTGTATCTTGCAGACATCTATATATACTATACAACATTGTTTACTTACGCCTTGGTTCAGCTTCAACTACTGATTCAAGAAAGTCTTGAGGTGTCATATATAATTGACCATCATATTCAACTGAGGCAAATCTAATAAATCGTTTTTCCCTTGATGTTAATTTGACTACTTTTAAATCTTCTTCCTGTAAGATAACTATTAAACCAAATAGTAAATGATATTTTATACTTGCATTTTTAGATTGAGCAGCATATACTTTTTGAATAGATTTAAACTTGTAGGCAAGAATTAATGTTGTAGATCCACCCAGGATATAAAGAAACGAAGGATATTTTTTCGGGAGTCCTCTAGAATTAATCCTACTAAACAATCTAATTGTTGTAATGTTTAATTTAGATAAATAATTTCGAAATACATGAGATACTGCCATAATTGTGATTGTTAAAATTTGTTATCTTAAGCATTAAATTTCTATGATTAATAAATTTTGGCAGAACACCTTAACACCTTTGAGGTTATGT